>PVIA01001530.1:0-270049 GCA_004024845.1 Tonatia bakeri
GCATATAGCTGCTAGTAGCCACATGCACTTCACCGCAGGAGAAGCTAAGAAAAAGCTAAGCTACCTGGATAAGGACTGAGACTGCTTAGGAGCCACTTGTGGGCTCCAAAAGAATAAGTTTTAACATGAAGTAGAAACTCTAGACACTGGCTTTTGTCTTGGCCTTGCTGATGATGCAGTTGGACTTTTTCCATAGTGGGATAGAGGGGTATGGCACATTGGAAACCCAGGGGCAGCTTCCACACAAATAAACCATACCACATCAAAATCTCCCTTGCATGGCTCCTTGGAATGTTTTTCTTGTGATCCCATGGAAGAGCCTAATTCCCACCTACAACAGAAGAACTTCATAGAAACAGATTTATCACATACTGAGGAAAACATAACCAGGAAGTTATCTACAAATAAATTTACTTTTTTCTAAAATATTCTGGATTATTTTATTTATATATTTATTAAAAAGAGAAAAAAGTAATTCTACCCAGAAAAGGGAGATATACTTTAAGAATATAAGCTGTGTATTATTAATTTCTCTCACTAAACAGAAGAAAATATGTACATACACACACAAATCATTATTTTTTACTTCTAAAGGGTATTGCTATGGTATTAAAATGATAAATAAACCATTGAAACTTATATTATGCATATTCTTATAGAGTTTATGAGAAGACATATAATTTATGTTACTCATATATAGCATCATTTAAAAAATTAGTCATTATTACCTAATGTGAATTGTCAATATGTTGACAAAGTGGGGTCTCAGCAATGCATTTCTATTTTATTCATAAAAATAGCAATGGGAATTCAAATGAAATATGGCAGGGGTAGATCCTTTTTTAGTGAAAAATAAAATGTTATGGCTATGTGCCTTATTTCCAAAATTTTATAGTATTTAACATAACTTTCAGGCATTACTTATTTAAAAGTTTATAAAAGTATGAATACAAATTCTTTATAATGTAAAATTTTATTTAAAATTAGAAAAGAAGTCATAAAAACTTATTTTTTTAAAGAAAGATATAATCATAGGAACACACATGGAAAGGACTCATGCAAGAGTGTCACCGTGAAGCTTAAGAATTTAAATAGACAATCAGTAGCTGGCAGCCAGCAAAGTTAATAGGAACTCAGTCCTACAACCACAAGAAACTGTTTTTTGCCAATGCTGTGTATGACTGAGGAATTTGATTCTTCCTTAAAGTTTCCAGAATCAAATCCAACACTGTTTAAACCTTAATTTTTCTTCAGTGAAAACCATGTAGAACTTCTGACCTACAAAATTATAAGATAATTTGAGTTGTTTTAAACTGTTTTGTTCATAGTATCTTATGGCAAGAAGAGATAACAAATTTAAATACCTACAAATTATATATAATGAATTAGAATTTGATTTCCGGTCAATATTTTAAATAATGTCATTAAATTAAAACACTAAATAATAAAATTACTGTTAAGAAAAATTTAAAAAATTAACACACTCATAAAAATATGCAGGAAATTTGAATTTTTAAAAGTACTTGGTCCAGATATCTGATTTTTTTCCAGATACTTATAAACCACTTGTTCTCTTTCACAGAAAATATATTTTTTTGCCAGTTTTGGGGGGGAAAAGGCCAATTTTTACATTGCCTCTTTGTATAAAACAGCTTAAATTCATGATATAGAACTTCAAAAAGTACAGCTTGTTTAAAAAACACTTTAGATAAATTTATGTCAGAGTCTCTCAAGTTACTATATCAGCATAGAGTACTAGATGTCATAAAAATGCATTATTTTCCTTAAAAGCTTTAAAAAGCAATAATTTAAAGATAATATTAATTTTTTAAATATTAAATTTTATTTATTTTTATTTACATTAAGAAGGAAACCTTTTAAAGTACATGAATAGTAAAGTGTCTGAATAGTTCATGTCCTCAATTGCACTGTCTAATAATTAGTTGAACTTACATTGTTATGAAAGGCAAAGAACCTATGGTCAGACTTTGAAAGGAGCACAGATTTGAAATAAGTGTATCTAGGCTTTCTTTTCAATTGTTCAAAAACTTTATCAGTGCAGATTTTCCTGGCAACCTTTTGGGACTAATCTTAGAGTGTGGCTTTTCCCTTTATAACAAGAAGAAAAAGAATAGAAATCTTATAAATGTAAAATTATTCTGAATAAACTCCAAATCCTCTCATATTCTATGTATATATGTAATAATGGATTGAGCCTACAATATTTAAAGGCTAGTATTATAACTTATTCTTTATCATTGGTCCTTTTATGCTCTTTTTGTATTATTATCCCTTTCGTGTATTTGTGGTTCACAGTAGTGGAGATTTCCCTAATTTATTTATTCAAGAAGTATTTATTATGCAACTATTGCATGCCAGTCACCATTTTTGAGCCCAGATATACAAAAAGGAATACTCACAAAGTACCTTCCTGCACTGATCTTATCTTATAGAAGTAGATTAGATAGATGATGATGATAGATAGATGATAGATAGATAGATAGATAGATAGATAGATAGATAGATAGATAGATGATAGATAATAAATAGATAGATTTCTCTTTGGAGGTCATGTTTGTGCAGAATTTGAGTGAAGTGAAAAAATAGATTTGGGGTGAAAGAGCATTCTCCTTTATAGAGGCCCTGAGATAGAAGCATGCTTGGCCTGTTCAGGAAACAGAAAGGAGACCAGTGTGTCTCAAAAACAGCAAAACGTTTCAAGACCATAAGGGAGTAATCAGAGAGTAATCCTGGGGTAAGATCACAAAGTTTGCTATGACAGATTACTGGCCATGGCAATGTCTTTGGTGACATTCTAAGTATAAAGGGAAGTCAATGGATGCTGTGAAAAGGGCAGTAACATAATTTTTTTCTGTTTTTTTTTTTTTTTACTTTTTTACTTTTTTTCTTTTAATTGCTGTTCAAGTACAGCTTTCTGTCTTTTACTCCCATCCCAGCCCACCCCCCACAGTCCTCCCAACCTCCCTCCCATTTCTACCCTGCCCTAGTTTTTGTCCATGTGTCCTTTATATTTGTTCCTGTAAACCCTTCTCCTTTTCCCCTGAAATTCCCATCTGGTCACTATCAGCCTGTTCTCTATTTCAGTGTCTTTGGTTATATTTTGCTTGCTTGTTTGTTTTGTTGTTTAGGTTCCTGTTCAAGGTGAGATCATATGATGTTTGTCTTTCACTGCCTGGCTTATTTTGCTTAGCATAATACTTTCCAGTTCTATCTATTCTGTTGCAAAGGGTAGGAGCTCCTTCTTCCTTTCTGCTGCATAGAATTCCATTGTGTAAATGTACAATAGTTTTTTTATCCATTCATTTACTGATGGGCACCTAGGTTACTTCCAACACTTTGCTATTGTAAATTGTGCTGTTATGAACATTGGGGTGCATAGGTTCTTTTGGATTGGTGTTTCATGGTTCTTAGGATGTAATCCTAGCTGTGAAATTGCTGGGTCAAAAGGCAGATCCATTTTTATAGTCCTGAAGGCTTGGCCCATCTCCTGTGTGAATAGCCTCTGGTAGAGCAAGAGTGGACCACTAGTGGGTTATTATACAAGTTCAGTGATTGAAGGATCCTTGAAAGTAGGAAATAAGGTTGGAAGTGATAAGAAGTAGCCAAAGATTGTATGCAGTTTAAAAGTGAAGTCAGCAGACTGTGCTTGTTGGATGAGGCCTACTGGGTAGATGGTCTTGTCACTTACTGAAATAGAATCATAAAAGAATAGTCAGGTTTGAATTGTAAGAGTGAGTGTTAAGGTTTGCACATGCTACTTTTGAGATTTCTAGTAGAGATACAAATGAAGCTGCCAAGGAACATTTGGGCTTACCTCAGGAATTCAGGGGAGAGTCAATGTCAAAGATAGTAATTTGAAATAATCAGAACATAAAGTTAGTATTTAAAACCTTGTGACAATATGGTATCACTTGCAAGGTAAATCTAAAACAGAAGAAAAGAAGTAAAAAACTGAATCATAAGGTATAGCGAGCCTCAAAATAAAGAATAAGAATGATCAGAAAGCAAAAATGAGAAGCTGAGAAGCCAATATGCATCCAGTGAGGTAGAAGGAAACTAGATAAGTGTGCCATCCAAGAAACCAAATAGATATTGTTTGAAGAAGTAGTAAGTGAGCAACTGCATCCAGTGCAGCTGAGACAATGAGTTTGTGTTGCAGAATGAATAGATAACTGGATCAATGGATGATATGGAATCAGAACACATGGACTGTAATCATAGCTCTAACGTTTGTGTCACCTTGGGTAAACATTCTAACTTTTCTGACCTTATCTTTTATTTTTCTTCTAAAATGGGTATAAATATAATTTTACTTACCTCAGACATGTACTTTAAAAGGCAATTTATACAATAAATATGAGAACGCTTTGAAAAGATCAACTGTGGAATATAGTGTTCTTTCCCGTCTATCTGTGTGCCTACAACTTTTAATTTATCTTTAAGTCAGAAGATTTTGTGCTGATGTTAGTAATCTGTAATCAATAAGACTGGCACTACAATTCAACTATTATCTGCAAATAATGGGTTGGGGTATGGTGGGATTACATTTTGCAATGTATTTCTCACCAAGAAGACATAGACTTGGTCATGCCATGTTTTTCAGATTATTTCAGCTTTTAGAATTAATTTTTATTTCATAATACTTTTGCAATTTCAAGATGACAGAGAGGAGAATTCTTACTTAAATTTAAATAATGACTGGTAGATAAATAAATTTCTGATGACATATAAGCTAAGAAGACAATATTCATCCATCATCACATGGTTGTGTGGTATCCCGATGAGAAAGAGAGCAAGTCAGGGGAATCAGAGTTTCTAAGTACTCAGGTTTTATCACTCCATTATATATTTTTAATGCATAAATTTATTTTTTATTTAATCATTGTTCAAGTACAGTTTTCTGTCCTTTACTTCCATCCTGGCCAACTCACCCCTCCCTCCCCATCTCCCTCCCATTTCCACGCCCCCCCTAGTTTTTGTCCCTGTGTCCTTTATATTTGCTCCTATAAACCCTTCCCATTCTCCCCTGCAATTCCCCTGAAACATTTTTATTCTTATTACACTCACCAGTAAGAAACACTGAATACAAATGTAATTCTAACTGTATTACTTTATAAAATAATAATTAAGCAATCTAGACTCATTTCCTTGTGTCCAATTAACTTTCTGCATTTGAATCCTGCCAAAAGACAACAGGAAGCAAATTTCTCAAGCATTTTGCAACTTCTTATTGATTCTCCACTACCATCATTTCTGTCATTATACTATCATTTCTGACTAAAAATTTGTTTGTTCATGGAGGACTTAAGATAATGAATATAGATTAGAATAAAAAATCCCATGGGCAACGGTGTGTTTCTTTTATTTGTAGTTCTTGATAAGTCAGTCATAATTGCTATTACTTTACAGAAAGGGAACCATAACATAGATGCACAGGGGACTATTTCAATGTACATATTACATATGTAAAAATAAGTAAATAAAAACAATAAATTATGAATGGAATAAAAATTATAAAATATGAGATTAACACATTTTATTGCCAAAATCTCAATTTATCTCCTGGAATGCAATATGTAGTGCAATAGCAAGGGGTTTTCTGATCAAAGTAGCTAATGAATCATGAACAGGTAAAGAAAAAAAAAGCCATGAGCTGATATCCATCACTGAATTTTCTCAAAGGCTGTTAAAAAAATCTTTTGTAGCATAAAATGGAACTTGGCAAGAAGCATAAGAGATCCTAGGATATAAAAAGATCTACCCTCTCAAAAAAATTATAATATAGGGGGATTTTGGGTTTGCTTTTCCCCCTTTTTCTATGGAATTTTTATGCCCTACCTTCACTTTTTTTAGTATTCTTCCCAAGGAGTTGTGAATCCTTAGGCTGCTGACTACAGTGCTCCTGGTTTGTCATGAATTATCTCAGTGACCAGAGAAGCACCAGAGTACAAAGACCAGGATCACACATCCCAGCCCTACACAAAGCTAACTGTGTGGTTTACTAGATAACTTAATTTTTATTTTTTAAAGATTTTATTTACTTATTTTTAGAGAGAGAAGAAGGGAGGGAGAAAGAGAGGGGTGTGGGGGCGGGCTCTGCCCACAGGGCCCCCCCCAGGCACCACGGATGAGAATAAGTCTACCAAGACATGACCTGCTTGTGGAGGAAAGGTCTCTCAGAGGAGAAGGGCCAAGAGCCTTTTCCTCAATGGGCTTTTATTGGGTTCATTTTGCACAGGAATACAGGTAAAGCTCATTGTCAGGTAATCATTGTCAGGCAGTAAGGATCAAACAATAGATAACATACAAAGAACTCTGAGGGCCTATTTTGACTCAGGGTCAGATAGCTAAAGAGTCATAAAACTTTGAGGAACAAACTCACTTCTGGCTTGGACCCTTATCATTTAATTGAGAGCATTCTAAACAAAGCAGGTTTCACAGGATTTTACAAATTCTTTCTTAGGCCTGATCACCCTAGGGAACCTGCCCTTTCCAGCACAGGGCGGCACCTACCACCGGCATTGTTTCAGTCTTAAATCAGGCATGGGAAGTAAAGTAGCCAAGAGATTAGGAGACTTCTTGAAGACAGAATAAGGACTCAGGCTTTGCCAAAGACAAGGGGTGAGGGTTCATTGCCCCCTTTTGCTATAGGCCCCCAAGTCTTTCCTTGGGGCCCCCCATGGCCATTCCTGTCTTAGGGGGTTCCCCCTTGGGGAATCTTACCTGTCATTGGCTAACTGATGAAGCACTGGGGGCCAGGCAGGGTGAAGTAAAAGGAGCAGAAGTGGTGCCCCTGCCAAAGAGATAAGCTTTGTCTCCTTAGTGGCTTATGGTCCGAAGGTCACTCACTCAGCCATAGTCATGGAGGGGTTACAGCTTCTGAAGCCAGGCAGGGCAGCTCCCAACAGAAGGAGAGAAACATCAATGTGTGCTTGCCTCTTATGTTTCCCCTACTGGGGACCTGGCCCACAACCAAGGTATGTGCCCTGACTGGGAATCGAACTGGAGACCCTTGGTTTCTCAGGCCGGCACTCAATTTGCTGAGCTACACCAACCAGGGCTAGATAACTTAATCTTCGTGTGTCTCATTTCTGCCTCTGTAAGAGCAAGTTAATAAGTATCTTTCTCAAAAAATTGTTTTGAGTTCTAAATGTCATTAAATTAAATCATACTTATTAAGCTTTTAGGACAGTGACCAGAAAAGTGTGCTTTATACAGTAGTATAAATAAAAATATAATATAACATCTTTGGTGAGCCTGAAAGTTTTCAAAGTCCATTTAAAATCAGATCTCACCCCTTAGACAATGAACCTGGAATTATATTTGTATCACATCTGCTACTTTAGACAGTATAACAAAGGAAAGCATATATTGATGACAACAAGAAAAACTTCTAAAATTAGGAAAACATGTAAAAGAATAAAAATGTTGACTGATACAATGTTTCATAAAAATCAAAACTATTTAGAATTATTATCCAGAAAACATTGGCTATATTGATTTTGAGCACAGCATTAAGACTGTGATGGTAAAGACTGTCTTTGAGATGAATTGCTTTTTGTTTTTCTCTTTCAAGAAAAGACAATAGCTTCATTTTTGTTGTTATATACCTATGTCCTTGAGTCAAGGCATACATTCCCATTGTGAAAGAGATGAAAATTCAGAGAATCAGAGGTACTGAAAGGCATGAGTGCCTTCTGCTTTGCAAGGGGCCCAGATCCTCCACAGGAGAGAACTTAAACCACATTCACCATGTAGGTTCAGGAATTTCTGTTGGACCTTCCCAAGTGTCTGCTGAGGCCCAAAAGGCATACTACCTGGACTTAGTTTGTGTAGAGATCACTGTGTTGGTGAGTAATTACAGTTCTGATGACAGTAGCTCATCATTGTTATTTGAGAGCTCAAGGCTAGTAACACCGGGAAGTATCTGTTACATAAATCACTGAATCACATCCTTGAGGATATTAGGCAGCAGTAATGACAGTGTTTGAATATGCATGGGCCTTCTAAATCTCTGCTCTCCTAAGAATCGATGGCTATGAGCAATGACTAAAGTCAACCTAAATAATGACATAAACTGAGGCAAGCTCAAAATTTTCAAAAAGATGAATTTATTTGG
The DNA here is from genome assembly GCA_004024845.1 of Tonatia bakeri. Lineage (NCBI taxonomy): Eukaryota > Metazoa > Chordata > Mammalia > Chiroptera > Phyllostomidae > Tonatia > Tonatia bakeri. Next base: position 8,141 of record PVIA01001530.1, read on the forward strand.
GAATAGCAGAGAATTGCAATTTGGGGCAGGCAAACTTTAATAAATTTCAGGTAAATCTGCTGATGGTTTGGAGCATGGTATATTTATCAGCAGGAGATATAAAGAGGAGAGAGGTCAGTTAGAGTCTGATAAATAAAAAACAAGCAGAGACCAGACTTGACAATTTCACAAGCAGATAAAACTAGTGTGGTTGTATAAGGGAAGTTCAACTCAGCCTATTCTGAGAGACCAACTTGACCTGGGCGGTTTCTTATTCATGATTCTGAGAATAATAAGCAACATTTCCTAAGGTTGATATGAGGTAACCCCTGACAAAGTCCTTATCATTTAAGAAAATTCCAATGTTACTAGTTTTCTGTAAATCAGGTATTAAATCAGTTTCTTAGTCTTTAAGTTTTGTTTTCCTGAGAGCACATGTGAAATTTTCTATTTTATATTCTCCAGTCACATTTTAATTTGTGATTCTTTCACACTGACAATAATTAACACATTTACATAGGCAAGATGGAACATAATAAATTTAAGGTAAATGATCTCTGATGAAGCTGAATGTCCTAAGCTAAGTAGGTAAAATCATATCATATGGCATCATTTATACTCAGAGACTGGTTACCTTTTGTTTGGGGGAGAAGAGTAGGCATGATTCTCAGACGGCCCCAATATCAACACCATCTGGTTTACAAGTCCTCTTGAATAAGGATGAGACTGAATATGATATCACTTACTTCCGGGATTAGGTTGTTTTATTATAAAAATGAAGGAGTTTGTCGATGTAATTAATATCCCAAATGAGTTGAATTCAAGTTAATCAAAAGGAAGATTTTCTTGGGTAGGCTTGTCATAACAAGTAAATGATTGAAATGGATCCAATCCTTTCTTAAAGAAGTTATTTGAAGGCAGATAAATTTTTCTATCTGGCTTGAAAGCACATATCCATGTTGTGAATGGCCTGTGGAGGGTACCACTTAGCAAGAAATCCAGGAGGTAAGTATGAGCAGTCTTTAGCTGACAGGCAGCAAGAAAACAGTTACTTAAATTCTATAGCTGCTGAAGTTTTAAGTTCTATAGTTGCTGAATTGTTCAACATTAGAGATGTGTGCTGGCCAGTGCCAGGTAGGCTGCTGAGTCAAACAAAATGCTTCTGTGTACAGAATCCCTTCTATAGTAAGTATTTTTCATTTAAAAGTCAGTAAGTATTTTTCATTTAAAAGTCAATCTCCACTTTAAAAAAAATAAAACAAAGTAGATTCAGACTGTAATATTTTTGGTTTTGTCAAATCCATGAAGGAGAATCACCATTATGTTAAATACGCAGGTCAGAGGAAGAAAGACATGAGGCCTGGGCTACTGAATAGACACCAGCTGTGGGCCACATAGGCTACAGCGCCTACTCTTGCCTATTCTTGCATTCCAGACCCAATGGAAATAATTGTCACAAAATATTTTGGCAATGCCCTTATTGGAGATTCTGACCTTATTTACATTTGTTTCATATCTAAATGATTGCCAATGTTTTCTATTTGTTATAATTTCTTTTGTTGTTTATTTAAGTCAGCATGATTCCAAGTTCATATATCTGAGGAGGGGAAGTTTGATTTTAGCCCATGAGTAAGTTTCTCCAAGAGGTCCCTCAGTGGAACATCTGAGTTCATGCCCATAGACCTGCGTTAGTCAGAGGTGTGGTCCATAATGGTTTTTAGAGTTCAAGTCAAGTGAATACACTTTATTCAGTGAATGATACCTATTCACCAGAAGCAACTCAGTTGTTCAAAGGTGATTATAAAACAGGAAGTCTTGTATTTGGATCATATTTGCGGTTTATTGCATTTTCTTTTATATATATAGGTACCTATTCTACATGTATTCCAGAAAAAAATAAAAATGTTGTTCAAAAATAATTTCCAATGAAATGTACACAAACTTAAAAACTGAATGCAAGAGATTATTATAAAACTAGTTTAATTTATTTTTTAATTTTTAATTTTATTTTAATTGTTGTTCAATTACAGCTTTTTGTCTTTTACTCCCAGCCCAGCCCCTCCCCCCAGCCCTCCCCACCTCCCTCCCATTTCTACCCCCCCAGTTTTTGTCCATGTGTCTTTTATATTTGTTCCTGTAAACCCTTCCTTCTTTCCCCTGAAATTCCTTCCCCTCTGGTCACTGTCAGCCAGTGCTCTATTTCAGTGTCTTTGGTTATATTTTGCTTGCTTGTTTGTTTTGCTGTTTAGGTTCCTGTTAATGGTGAGCTCATATGGTATTTGTCTTTCACCACCTGGCTTATTTCACTCAGCATAATGCTTTCCAGTTCCATCCATGCTGTTGCAAAGGGTAGGAGCTCCTTCTTTCTTTCTGCTGCATAGAATTCCATTGTGTAAATGTACCATAGTTTTTTGATCCATTCATTTACCGGTAGACACCTAGGTTACTTCCAACACTTTGCTATTGTAAATTGTGCTGCTATGAACATTGGGGTGCAAAGGTTCTTTTGGATTGGTGTTTTAGGGTTCTTAGGATATAATCCTAGCAGTGGAATGCTGGGTCAAAAGGCAGATCCATTTTTAATTTTCTGAGAAAATTCCATACTGTTTTCCTGTTGAGGGCCACCCTGCCTGGTCTCAGGAAGCTATGAACCCCCTGTGACTTAGGCTGAGTGAGAGACCTCTGGATCAGGAGCCACTAAGGAGACAAAACTTATTCCCCTGGCATGAATGCTACCTGTTTTGTGCCTGGCCTTTAATGCTTGATCAGTTAACCAATGACAGGTAACAATTCTCTAGGATAGAGAATGGACCTAAGACAGGTGCTGACCACATAAAGGCCTCTGGAATGAGACTCACGAGGCTGTGGAAATGAAGGGGCTGTGGAAAGGAAGGGGTGATCGACATCAACCCCTGCTCCCTCTTAGCCTGAGTCTTTGTGCTTAGATATGAGAAATCCAAGTCTCCTTGCTGCCTCTGTCTCCAGCCCTTCTCAGGGCTTAGCAAACAGCCATAGGGGCAGCTCAGACCTGAGACAGCGGACCCCAGGTGTAATCAGGCCTAAGACAAAGAATATGCAAAGATCCTGTGAAACCTGCTTGCTGGAGGATGCTCTTTAATTAGAATATGAAGTCATGGGCAGGAAACAAATCTAGGCTTTAAGTCCTGTAGTCTTTTTAAATGATAAAATCCCAAAATCTCTGGCTTAGCATCCCAGTAGGAAATCTGCTAGCACCTTTCAAAAGCTAACTACTTGTAATTTGCAAACTGTATTGGTATTCAAGAATAAAACCCACTGGGACAAGGGAATGGGGTGTTCCCCATGAGGGGGTTAGCCAAGGGCTCTCCCCACTAGGGTGTTAGCCAGGTGCTCACCAACTTGGAGAGTGTTTCCTCCCTTCCTGACTTCCCTACAGAAAACTGTTTCTGTACAATGATGATTTCTCGGGTTTCGATGAGCCATCCAAAGAGTGTTTAAGCATGTCCATAGCCGGCCGGGAGAGGACTGGGTTCTGCACGCTTCAGTCAGACAGCCGGGTGTTTAAGCAAGGTTTGAAAATTGCTTCATTCTCCATAGTGGTTGTACCAGCCTGCAATCCCACCAACAGTGTACTAGTGTTCCGTTTTCTCCACAACCTCTCCAACACTTACTGTTTGTTGTTTTGTTTATGACGGCCATTCTGACTGGTGTAAAGTGGTATCTCATTGTGGTTTTAATTTGCACCTCTCTGATACCTAGAGATACTAAGCATCTTTTCATGTGTCTCTGGATCGATCCTCTGTATGTCCTCCTTGGAGATGTGTCACCAAAATAAAAAGCTTCCACACAGCTAAAGAAAACAGTATCAAAATAAGAGAACCAACCATATCGGAAAACATATTTGCCAATGATACCTCAGACAAGAGTTTAATCTCCAAAATATATAAAGAACTTATACAACTCCACTCTAAGAAGACATGCAACCCAATTTAAAAATGGGCAAAGGACTAAAACTAGTTTTATACTTAGAGAAGTTTGAGACTACTTTGTGTGGCTTTGTTTAAAGTACATCATGAGGCAAGGGAAAATAGACTAATTACAAATTTCTTGGTTCTTGCTATTACTCTTCGTTACTATAGGAATATCACTTATACATTGATTATCTGAAGTAGAAAAACTCAGAATGAGTTTTAAAATGTGCAGCACCTTCATTTCAAACTCTAAACTTTATGAGAATAACAGCTTGATAAAAATTGCCTCACAAACTTCAATGCCTTAACCTTCCTATTTGAGAAGTTATTAGTTATAATATTCCAATGATAGAAAGGAGAATACAATATAATACAACAATTCTGATTTTAATTCTTTTATGGAACTTAAAAGTGAACTTTCTAGCGTTAGCTATTGTCTTTTTTAGTAAAACTAACATGAAGTGAGAACTTTAGCATTTTAATATACCTTTTCTGTTGTTGTTAATTGAAGCATAAAGTAAAACATAACCACATCCACTAATCTCAGAGTTGCAGGCTTCCAGAATTTATTAAATTTTGAAAATATTTTTATCTATTTATTTGTATTGAGAAGGGAAGGGAGGGAGAAAGAGAGGAAGACAAGATCAATATGTAAGAGAAACATCTATAGGTTGCCTCATTCACACCCCCACTGGGGACTGGCCTGAAACCCAGGCATGTGCCTTGACCAGGAATCAAGCCAGGAACCTTTCAGTTAGTGGGCCAGTGCTCAGTTTCCTGAGTCACACCAGCCAGGGCAGTCTGCTGTAATTTAAAGATTTTTTTATACTTTTGATTGAGTAATCTGAGTGTTTATGGAGTACTTAGAAGAGATTAATAAAAACTAGTAGGTGAAAAACTGAACTAACCTTCTACTAATTAGTTTTCCTGACTCCATGACTTCCACAAAGAGAACAAAGACAAAACATATGATAAATACCTTATTTTCCCCTAGATAAAGCTTGGTTTATATATGCTTGCTTCAGACTTTTTTAGACTTTCATAAAATCTATCATAATAAAGCATAATTTGCAAATATACAATTCAGTCATAAAGTTCTCACTAGACCTACAATAAGCCAAGTCCTATGTTTTTTCCCAAAACCTAGGTGAAAATTCTAAGTTTATTGTGACTTTCAAGGGCACTATAAACTAAAGTATTTCCTAAGACTTTTATAAAGTGGGAAGAGCTTCAGAGGATTTATAGTTTGTGATACATTTTACCCAGAGATAACCATGGATTTCTTTTCTAATCATTATTGTAGACAAGTCTAAAATTACTGCTTTACAAAAGTTATGTTTCTAGAACACTAATATTTTTTCCATTTTTCCTCTATAGTCGATTCATATTTTCATGCCTTTCACAACTTTTGGATTCTCTCTCTCTCTTTCTCTCTCTCTGTCTCTCTCTCTCTCACACACACACACACACACACACACTTCTATCCAGTAGTACAAAACTCAAGTGAAACTAAATGAGAGAACTGGCAGCTTCTGACCACCAGAGAGAGATCTCAGGATCACTCACTTTATTTTCTAACTTTCCATTAGTTTTTTCTTGTGAACTCAAAATTATAATTGATCTAACCAATAATATGAGAATGAAAGAGACTAGATAGCATTTCTCCTACAAGGTACTTTTAATTTTGTATTTTTTCCATAGCATCTTTTTCTTAAAAATTTTATAGACCTGCTACCTTCATATCTTCATACAATTTCAGTCATAGGTATCCTTGGGTTCTTACCAGAACTTTATCTCACCCTTATCTTCAACTTTATCCCCTTGTCCTTTATAAGAGCACCATGTTGGTTCTCTGATCTTGAGGGTTAAGTTTCCTTTTGGTGACTCCATTTCCTCTGCCAATGCATTATTGGTATGGGCATTCTCCAGATGAGATGATTTGCTAGCCCATCATATCTCCTTTTCCTTTCTCTTAGAAATTTCATTCACATGTATTCTTACAACAGTAATCTTCAGATGGTGAGAAAAATCTTCCTCCTTAATCTCAACTTTTATTTTGATATCTATTCCATAATAAACCTTCTTTCTAGTCATCCTTTATTGGAATTTCACGAAGCTCATTCATGTTTATTTGTCCAATATAACAGATTTTTACTGTACATCTATCTTGAATCACACACAGATATTCAAAGTTGAATATATTTTATTTTAAATATGTTTTAACCATTTACATATATGAATTTATAATATTATCAATTCTGTACTTGTCAGTCTCTTGTGTTGGACTAAAATTTCTAACAGTTATGTTGTAATGGCTATTCAGATTCTGAAAAATACAAAAACCCTGAAACACCAACCCATAAGAACCTCTGCACCCTAATGTTCATAGCAGCACAATTTACAACACTGAAGTGCTGGAAGCAACCTGAGTGCCCATCAGTAAATGAATAGATCAAAAAACTATGATACATTTACACAATGGAATGCTATGCAACAGAAAGAAAGAAGAAGCTCCTACTCTTTGTTACAACATGGATGCAACTGGAGAACATTATGCTAAGTAAAATAAGCCAAGCAGTAAAAGACAAATACCATATGATCTCACCTATAATTGGAACCTAATCAACAAAACAAACAAGCAAGCAAAATACAATCAGAGACATTGAAATAAAGAACAAACTGACCGTAACCAGAGGGAAGCAGGGAGAGAAATAATGGGGGGAAGGAGGGGAAAGGTTGTCAAGGAACATATATAAAGGATGCATGGGTAAAGCCAAAGTGGGTAGTATCGAGGGTGGGAGGCAGGGATGTGTGGGGTTGGGGAGAGTGTCAGGGAGAAAATGGAGACATCTGTACTTGAGCAACAATAAAAAAATACTACTAAGTTTCTCCTGAATCCTTGACGATCGTTATATAAAAGGTGGTTACTTGGTTTCCCTCAAATCTTCCTGCATTCTGTAGGCATTCTTTCTTTTAATAACCAAATACAATTGCTAGTATCCACATTTCAGTCTTCTTTCCTTAATATCTGTTAGTAAACACAGTGTGAAGGTATTAGGGGGATGGCCTTTTAAAAAGTTGCGCTTGTCATCAACACTCTAAATTCCTGATATATTCTTAATTTTCCCCTCTCATTATCTCATCTCCTAAAATCTGCTAAAAGTGGTGTTCTTCTCTCTTCCTGTATTCACCAAATTATAAATAATATTGTATATTGGAAGACAATATAATTTCACTTAAATTTTGTAAATATTAAAGAGTAACTAAATCTCAGAATAGTATACTTTAAATTCATCATTAGACATCAGTGAATATACATTTCTGAATTATTTCATACTCAGAAACATTCTCATTGTTGGCATCCAAATTACGAGGGAAGTTTTTCCTTCCCTTTGGACACACTCTTCCTTTTACCATCCAGAAAAAAACTTTAACATATCTGTTAATTGATTTGAAAGAAGAATATTGCTATATATTTGTTTCCTCATGTTCATTACAAACTTAGAATTAATGAGTTTTTTGAAACAAAAGAATAGTTCTTTCCTAATGTGTAACCTAGCTAGCCATGTAGTGTGGTAAATATATCAGCATTCACACTAAATAATGAAGTTGTTTCACTTACTAATTTTACGCTCTTTATTAATCTAGAGCCAGGTCATTGAAGCTGAAAACCTTCAAAGCCTAGCATCAAGCACTTCAACTAGGATTTTCTCCCTGTCATGGAGAGTCCTGGCAGTCATTGTGTTTTGGGAAAACTCCAATGAAAAGACTTGAACTGATGTAGTAGTAATGAACACATAAATTATTGCCACATGAGGGCCTTGTTCATTGAGAGAGACTTTGACCAATCCTGATTCATAGGCAGTGAACATATAATTCCTTTCTTCTCCATTTTGAACTCATTTTTTAGTGTCTGTGCCTTGCAGTGATTTGTCCCTAAACACTTGGTCAGGGTGCATCACCTCAGTTTAGTGTTCACTTCACTGTGCCTTTTGCATTTTACTATAATTCACATGGCTATGTATTTCCCAAAATTCAAGACAAGTTCTCTGTGCAATCCCCCTTTGACTGCAGGTGACTAACCCATTACTGTGCAATACGCTGTTTATAAAAATGTATATATTTTTACAATTATACTTCATACTTAATAGTATTCTATGTTAGTTTCAGATGTACAGCAAAGTGGTTACAAAACCATGTATTTTACAGAGTGGTCCCCCTGCTGCTTCAAGTACCTGGCTACATACATAATTATCATGATATTATCGACTGTATTCCCTAAACTGTAATCTACATGCCTGTGACCAATCTGTAACTACCAATTTGTATGTTTAATCCTTTCGCATTTTTCACCCAGCCCCTCAACCCCCTTCCCACTCACAAACGTCAGTCTGTTCACCTGTTCATGTGTCTGCAACACACTATTAAGCCTCATCTCTGCATGGCTACAGTGGAGCACACTACACACTTGCCTCTCTCTCTCTTTTTCACAGTGTATCTCATACTTTATTTTTTTCTAATTTTATTTTAATCATTGTTCAAGTACAGTTTTCTGTCCATTATTCCCATCCCAGCCCATCCAACCCTTCCTCCCCACATCTCATACTTTTTAGAAGTGGATTTAATAGAGGAATCCACAGAGATACAGAAACACATGACAATAAACTTAATAAAGGAAATGACATTTATATAGCAGAATGTATGTCTACCTGATAAATTTAAGGAAAAAAAAAAAACAATGTTAGCACCCATAACAAGAGGAAATAGGCATTACTATTCATCATTATATTAGTTACCAAAGGCTGCAGAGAAAACAAACCGATGAACACACAACCCCCAAACTAGCACAATTATGGAGGCTAGAAATAAAAATTCAAAGCATTGACAGTTTGTTACTTTTGTTGTCACAGAGGGACGATATGCCCCATAATTCTCTCTTAGCTTCTCATGCTTGCCAGTAAGTGTTCTTCAGCTGGTAGCTGCATCATGCCAATCTCTGTCTACTGTACTGTGAAATCCATCTTCTATGAGTCACCTTTATGTCTCTGCCCAAACTCCCTGCTGTTTTCTAATATAAAAGCATAAGACACTGGATTGGGGCCCACCCTAATTCCTATGACCTCTTATTAACTTGATTATGTATGCATAGTCTCTACTTCCAAATAAGGTCACATTTAGAAATATACGGAAGTCACACTTTCCAGAGTTTTACCTCCCAGGGCTCCTCCAGATTCTCACAGTGAATACTGGAGAAAAATCCTCTTAAGTGTTGCTAGCAGGAGCAGTGGAAAAAGAACCTTTTTGTAATATTCCAGAGTGCTCTGTTCCTTTTAATACAGTCTGCCTTTAGGAGAAACTGTATAACCACTCAACAGTATAAACTGTTGTGTTTTTATTAGACCTAACTGATCCGAGGCAAAGGAAGAACCAAATTCCAGCCAGCTCTAGACTTACTGTGGCTGAAGGGAAATGTCTCACCCTATCCCAATTAATCCATCCTGTCCCACCTAAGGTGTGGGATGGGACAATGCTTAAAATCACATGTGAAATTCACAGTCGAGGCATGGACTCATTAAAAAGCTGAGAAATAATCGTAAAACTATAAAATGCCACCCCACTCCACACACCTCACCACCACATTATTACAGGCCTATTTACAGTAGGTCTTTTCACCCATTATGCCATGCCTTGCTACTAAAAAATATTGCAACAAACTATACTAATATTGTACCCCCCACACACAGAAAGAAAAAATAGATGGAAAGGGATAGAGAAAGCATTAGAATCAGACTCAGATATGGCAAGGGTATTGAAAATATCAGACTGGAAATTTAAAATATGTATAATTAATATACTAAGGGCTTTAATGAATAAAGTAGATAGCATGAAAAAAGAGATAGGCAGTGTAAACAGAGAGGTGGAAATTAAAAGAAAGGACCAAAAAGAAATGATAGAGAAAATGAAGAATATCTTTAATAGCCTCATTATAAAACTGACATGGCCAAGAAAACAACCTCTCAGCCTAAGAATATCTGAACAGAAATCCCCAAAACTGAAAAAGAAAAAAAACAAATATGAAGAAAAACAATACATAATATTCAATAATTGTGGGACAACTACAGAAGGTGCCACATACATGTAATGGCAATACCATAACAGGAAGAGAGAACGAAAAAGAAGAAATGTTGGAAATGATAATGAACGAGACTTTCTACCACATCAATGTCAGATCCGGGAAACTCAGAGAACACCTAGCAGGATGGAATTTTTAAGAATTCACATTTAGGTATATCATTTTTAACTATAGAGAATCAAAGATATACCAGTTCAGTTTTTCCAACACCATTTATTGCAGAGACTGTCTTTATTCTATTGTATTCTTGTGCCCCTTTTGTCAAATATTAATTTACCATAAAAACCTGGGTTTATTTCTGAGTTCTCTATTCTGTTACATTGACCCATGTGTTTGTTCTTATGCCAATACCAGTCTATTTTATTATTGTGGCTTTGTAGAATAGTTTGATATCAGGTATTGATATCAAATTCCCTCCAACTTTGTTAATATAATTTGTTATATCTCATTATATTAATAATGGCTGGACTTTTTCTGGACAAACTTTGTATATTATATCCAGGGTCCAGCACAAACAAAGCCCCTTTTTTATTACAAAGCGTTTTATCATAAAATCATAAGCATGAAGTTTTTTAACATAACAATATCACACTCAAGCACATCATATGACCTTTTAGGTGAAATCTTCACCCACATTGTTTCCGTAACAACCATACTCAAGCAGGCCTTACTTATGCTGGACCCTGCATATTTATACATAAATATGTATAAATATACATATATGTATATGTATAAATACATATATGTGTATATGTATAAATATGTACACGTATGTATAAATATGTATGTGATCATACATGTATGTACATGTGTGTATATAAATATAAAATGTGCACTTATGTGTTGGTGAAACAAATGACAGCAATGAGGGAATGTTACCAGGGGTGGAAGGAATGAAAGAATTAGGAATATTTTCCAATTTGTTATAGTAAGGTACTCACATTGTCTTTGAAGTAATATAGTATTATTTGAAAGTGGCCTGAAATTAGTTGTAAATGTGTATTGCAATTACTACAACAACCACTAAAAAAGTAACAATAGATATATAAATGAAGTGCTAAGAAAGGAGAGAAAATTGAATGATATAAATTGTTCAAAAAATGACAAATATCAGAAAGAGTGTGGAAGACAGAAATCAAAACAAGAACAAAGGCAACAAATAGAAAACAGTAACAAATATGATAGATATTAACCCAATTATAGCAGTGATTTCTTTAAATGTCAATGGTAAGTGCACCTGTTAAAAAAAATAAGACACAGCACTAAGTTGCCTATAAGAAACTCACTTTAAATATAAAGGCATATAAATTAAATGAAAAATACTATTAAATGCAAACTCTAATTAAAAATAAAAATTAAAAGATAAATAGGTGGAGACTAATATACCACACACTTACTAATCAAAAGAAAGCAGAAGTAGCTATTCATTTCAGACAACACAGACTTCAGTGTAAGGAAAGTTATCAGGAATTAAGTTTTATTTCTTAATGACACAGCAATCAATTCTGTAAGAAGACATAATGATCTATAAAAATATGTGACTAAAAACAGAGATCAAAATATTGAGGCAAAAACAGAAATGTAAGGATAAATGGAATCATTCACTGTTATAGTAGTGCTTCTAGATTTCAACACTTCTCTACCAGAAATGGACAGATCCAGCAGGCAGAAAATCATTAAGGATATAATTGAAATCAACAGAACCATCAATCAACAGGAAATAATTGAATACTTGTCTAACAACTATGGAAGTCTATAGACTACTTTGTCTAACAACTGCAGAATGCGCATTTGAGCTCACATGGAACATTTACCAAGATGGACCACATTTTGAGCCAAAAAATTAATCAAATTTTAGAATACCATACATACAAAGTAAACTCTCAGATCACAATAAAAACACAAAGGAATTCTATAATAATAGGAAGATATCTGGAAAATCCTAAAATATGTGAAGATCAAAGAGGGCACTTTGAAATAACACATGGGTCAAAATTTAAAAATAGGTATTTGAATGAAATACAAATAGAAATAAAAATAATCAAAAAATTGTGAGATACAGTGAAAGCAGTGAGGAAATTTATAGCACTGAATACACATTTAAAGAATAAGAAAGTTGTGGGGAAAAGGAGGAACAACTCTAATTTAATTTATTATTTAAAAACAGTAAATTTTTTGAAAAATAAGAAAGTTCTAAAATTCATAATTTAACCTTTCTACAATTAATAATTTAAGTTTTAATCTTATAAAAGTAGAAAATTGAGAGAAAATTTAATCCAAAGTAACTAGAAAAATAAAAAATTAGAATTTCACCAGAAATTAACAAAATTCAAATCATAAAATCAATAGAAAAGTTCACAAAGCAAACAGTTGATTTTTGACATGATAATAAAATTGATTAACCACTAGATGTGATAACTAAGTAAAAGAGAGCCTACACAAATTATTATATCAGAAATGAAAACATGGTTCACTGCTAATCCCATACATATTAAAAGGATAACAGGGGAATATTATGGTCAATGCTATATTCACAACTTTGATAAGTTAGATTAAATTGACTGATTGTTGAAAGACATTCTACTAAATCTCATACAAAGAAAATAGATAATCTGAATTGGTCTATAAAAATCACAGGAATTTAATCAACAAGTTATAATCTTCCAAAACAGAAAGAATAAGACCCAGATAGGTTCACTGTAAGTAAACACTATCAGACATTTAAGGAAGAAATGATATTTCTCTACATTTTCTTCCAGAACATAGAAACAGAAGTGACACATCTTAACTTTTTCTATGAGGCCAGCATTAACATAAAACCTGGGCCCAAGAGAGACATTACAAAAAAAGGAAACTACAGACTGAAAGATTTTTTATGCTCTGGTTTCTCTTCAGATCATATAAATCTTTCACCTTTTAAAAGTTTTCATAAATATAGGTGGAAAAATCATCAGCAAAATAGTAGCAGGTAGGATTCAAGAATGAATAAAATAATTATACATCATAATTATTAGATTTTATTTCAGGTATGCAAAACATATTCAACATTTGATATCAATTGGTGTGATTCATCATATCAACAAGTTAATAAAATACCAAATGAAAATATCAATAAATGCAAAAAAAATGGCACATTCACCAACCATTCATGATAAAAACTCTCAGCAAACTAAGAATATAGAGGAGTTTCCTTGACTTGATAAAGAAAATTCATTATAAAAAACCTACAGCTAACATGATATTAATGTTAAGAAATTAGAAGTTTTCTCTCTAAAATTGAAAAAAAAGTAAAAAGAAAAAACAAGGATGATGCCTCTTCTTATGACTCTTAGTCAACATCATACTGGAAGTCTTAGCTAATGTAATAAGATAAATAGAGACAATAAAAGGTATACAGGTTGAGAAGGAAGAAATAAGACTTTTCACAAAAGACATGATTGTCTATACAGTAAAATTCAAAGGGTCAACCAAATCCAGTCCTTGAATTAATTAGCGATTATAGTAAGGTGCAGGTACTAGATTATTATATAAAAATAAATTGCTTTACTATTTGCCAGTAATGAATATTTGAAATTTGAAATTAAAAACACAATACTATTTACATTAGTATGAAATATTAGTATAAAATATTAGAATGAATATTAGGAAATATTTAGCTATAAATATAACAAATGTAATATATTTCCAAGACCTGTGTGAAGAAAACTATAAACTTCTGATGAAAGGAATTGAAGGAGCTCTAAATAAACGGAGAGATATTCTCTACTCCACATTCATGTTAAGAAGAACTCAATTTTTCCAAGATGACAGTTCTCCCCAACTTGATCTATAGATTCAACTTAATTCCTATTAAAATCCCAGCAAGGTATTTTGTGGATATTGCCAACCCAATTCCAAAGTTTATATGGAAAGGCAAAATACCCAGAGTAGCAGACACAATACTGAGAAAGAACAAGGGGGTCCATGGTGGGGGATGGGGGATGGAGACAACTGTACTTGAACAATAATATATAAATAAATAAATGAATAAATAAATAAATATAAAGTCAGAGGACTGACATAATCTTACATCAAGACTAATATACAACTACAATAATAAAGATAATGAGTGGTATTGGTGAAAGAATAGACAGATTAATGAAACAGATTAGAAAGTCCAGGCATAGTAGGTACAAATATAGTCAACTGATTTTTTACAAGAAGCAAAGACATGAAATAGAAAGAGCATATTTATTTTAACAATGCAGTTGAGCAACTGAATATGAATTTGCAAAAAAGTTATTTTAGATAGAAATAGAAATCAAAAATATATAAAATGTTTTTGAGATCTTTGGGCCCATGCAACTATTAACTGCTTCTCTACAATATTAATATCACTAAACTACAAAAACTGTACAATTTAAACAATTTTGTGTAAACAAATTTAATTTTTTTAAAAAGTAGAAGATGAGAAACACTTGGACCTACCGAACGCACATTGATGGTAAAGAGTTTTCAGGCTTATCAGATGCTTAGCTACTCCACTCCCCCAATGTGTTTTTCACAGTAAAAAATAGTTTATTTCTTTTCTCTTCTAGTTTTTTTTTAAAGTGATTTCATACAAAAATGTAAAATATTGTTAGAGGTCACATGAACATTTGAGTCCATTTTGTTAAATTAGGATCCATTTACTGAAGATTACAATGTCTTTAGAGTAGGGATATTACCATCCTGTCCTACTTTATTTTATAAAACCCAGACACATATTAAAATAAGTAGCCTTTTTTCTCCACAAATATCATGTAATGAAAAAGAATACATGTATCAGGTTCACAAAAACAGCTCAATTACAGAGCATTTTTCAATTGAAAAATCACAGGACATTTACCTTATTACTTAATAGCATAATACTGGACAGCTGTTCTCCAGATAAATGATTGGCATAATGTTACATAGATTAATGCTGCCAGATACAAATATAAAAGTCTTTTAACTGAAACAACAGATTTTTGGTGAGTTTGGATTTCATTTATTAATTGATTCAACATTTGGACCAGGAAATGTTTCCTATGTGCCAGGAAATCTGTTGGGCCTGAGGTGGAAAGATAGATATGTTTTTTGTTTTTGCCATGGGCACTTTACAGTATCATAGAGGAAAGAAAAGCATCAGACATAATTGCAATAATTCCAATAATATCCAAAATGTTAGCATTTCCCCATTTTGCCTGAACGACACTTAGACTGCCCTGTGTCCTATAAGCATGTCATGAGCAGACAAGAATATTATTTCACAAACCTGAAAATCTTACAAATATATTGAAACATAAAAGATGTGTTTGGTATGGCTCGAACATTAAGTTTGAGGACAGCAATGGATAAACCAGAAGGAGTAAATTGAGGAGAAATTATGAATGTATTTTATACTTGAGTACAACTGAGTCATTCCTCTAAGTCCCAGGGATCCCAGTAAATGAATTAAAAAAAAAATAGTAGCTATATACTTATAGCCTCAAAAATTATTAAGATGTATGCATAAAGTATTTATTTTTTAAGAGATCTTTTAAATTTATTTTTAAAGAATGTGGAAGGAAGGGAGAAAGAGAGGGACTGTGATTGCCTTTTGTAACCCCTCCACTGGGGATCCCTCAACTCAGGCATGTGCCCTGACTGGGAATTGAACCAGTGACCCTTTGGTTCAGTCCCACACTCAACCCACTGAGCCACACCAGCCAGGGTTATATGGTTTTTATATAATAGAAATTCATAAAATGGCCATGATGCTAACTACAAAAAAGTAGCATCATTATCATATGACTTATATCAATAATCTAGTAAATATATTCTCAGAAAAAAGATTTCTCTGGCAAACTTCAATGTTAAAATTTGAATTTAGAAGTCAATCAACATTGATGTTAGTTATGATAAAAATAATGCAGCTAACAAAGACAGTAAAAGTAGTAAAAGGTTGTTGAAATTCCTTAGAGAATCATGAGATAATGTTTATATTTTAGATGGGTGATATTGAGAGTGATAAAACACAATATGTACAAAATAAGAAGATTTGAAAAAAGAATGAAAGAATATTAGGAAATAAGAAAGTGGCCATTAGAAAGGGAAACAAACTAATAACTCTGAAAAAAACTGCACTGGGAGACACTGCAAATAAAACCTCAAAACACTATCTGCCTAGACCAACTTCCCCCATTTCAGCAGGCACTGCACCTGTCAGATGTCTTTGGGACTGAAAATGGGACTGAAATTAAAATTGGAAACTTAAAAAGCTTTTTTCCCATAGCTTTCCTATCAATTTCTCTTCTGTTAAACAATAACATCAAATGAGATTTTATTAGATGTCCAATGTGAAGAATACCTAAATTAAAAAAAATTCCCCCCATATCTTCTAAAGAATTTGAAAAACAGTGAACATGAGCTCTACACATGATTAAATAAATGAAGTCAGTGTTCACACTTTGTTACATTAAAGGTGAATATAAAGGAACAGATAAGATATAGGTGTTTAATATGTGGTGTTTTACAACTACCAGATATTTTTTTTGTTAATTATGAGAAAGTACTTGAATATTTAAATTTTTAAATCTTTAAAATATTATTACAAAACATACATGTAATTTTCATAAAAATCATTGGAGAAGTACTTAGTCTATACAAAAACTATTCAACTATCATTATGCCTTTTTAAAATTTTCAGATTATAAAGAACTTCAAATATTGTTGCACATGAAAATACATTTAAACATTGAGCTTTGATTATTTATTATGTAATAATTAAAATATCAGATGAAAACAGTGCTTAAAATAAAATGCAAATAAAATTTAAAAAAGAAAATAACATACTTTTTTGTATTTATTGTTATGATGATTAGCAGAAAAAATAACACTTTATTTTGATTTGGGTCACAGACTCAAGTATACATAGAAATGGAGTCCATATGTCTCATACCTGGAGCCACAGGCAAGTAACAAGAATGCTATTTTGGACATGAACAGATTGCTCCTACAGGCATTTATGCATGAAGCCTTTTCTAACACCTCTCAGATACACGCCCACACTTCAGAGTTCAGTGAAGTCAGCTTGAGCAATATATCTATGCCATGACCTTAGGCTAAAAATACTCCAAACAAAACAGAAGAAGAAGGAGGAGAAAACTTCATTATACTTTTTAAAATTCATGTTAATGAATATATGTGTTTCAAATAAGTCTGCATAAAATAAAGATTTTAGCACACCAACTAAAGTATTTATTAATAATAAACTGAATCTAAAAATTTTTCAAAATATGTAGAAGAAAGTCTTTGATATAAAGATTTTCTCTCTCATGGAATCAAGAGTTTTTAGAGTCAGTTGCCAGCCAGGGGTTCATTGGTTTAGTGGTTTTCATTAAATTAAATACTTTTCAAACTTACTCAAAACCTAGCATTAAATTAGGAATTTGGTTAATCAATGAGTCCTTACTTTAGAATTTGCTGTTTTGTTAAGAGGGCAAAAAAGCATGAAACACAATGTAACAAGAATATAATGATAAATATAAACATAGCAAAATTTTCTCCTCTAGCATAGCTACCATAATTACCCATTAAAAAAGAAAAATATACTGTGCATGTGTATAAACTATGCCTGCATTTATATGTACTTATATGTACTTATACTGCATTTATATGTATCTATATCTATATCTATATCTATATCTATATCTATATCTATATCTATATTTATATTTATATTATGTATGAGACTGTTCTGCATGGTGTGGGCCCAATTACCACTGGGAGATGCACAGGACCCATGCCCATGGATAGGTTCTCCTGTGGGGAATCAGGCCTGCATTGTGCCTAGGCCACTTTGAGTTTTGCTTTTGCTAAAAAAAACTCCCTCACCCTGAACTGAGGACATTTACTGCAAAGTAACTTCCTAAAATCCATGCTAAACCTTCTAAGGACCTATGTAACCCATTCAACCACTTTTGCCTTTTCATGTACAAATATTCCTCTTCTGCAATGTGATTAGTGCATTGGCTCCTTTTTTTTTTTTCCTGTAAAAGGTAACCACCTAAAGCCAACCTGTGCATAGTAAATGAGGACCATCATGTACTGTGCCAAGAAACCCAATGAAGGCCAGTCACGGCAAGGGCCAAGGCTTTTGCTCCCCTTGAGAGAGAAGTCATGCTGTCCCTTTTCCTCCACTGGACTCAGTAGTCCATGTGAATGTCTCATTTCATCCATAATGACTCGGACACTGCAGGCCAGTGTCTGCATCATATATATATATATATATATATATATATATATATATATATATATATGTGTGTGTGTGTGTGTGTGTGTGTGTGTGTGTGTGTGTGTGTATGTATGCATATGTATATATACGTATGTATATGTATATATGTGTGTGTGTATAATATGTAGAATCTAATGAACAAAATAAACTTACAAACAAAATAAAACCAGAGGGTACGGATACATGGAGCTAACTGACAGATATCAGAGGGGAGGAAGATAAGAGAAACTAAAAGAGATTAGCCAAAGAACATACACCTATGCAGATGCATAGCCCACAGACACAGTTACCAATGTGGTGAAGGCCGGGGTGGGGCAGGGACTGGCTTCAGAGGGAGAGGGAGAGAAAATGGGGAACATCTGTGAAAGTGTCAACAGTAAAATATATGTATACATATATATATATATATATATATATATATACACACACACATGTAGTATATATATTTATGTGTCTGTATAT
Organism: Tonatia bakeri; assembly: GCA_004024845.1. NCBI lineage: Eukaryota > Metazoa > Chordata > Mammalia > Chiroptera > Phyllostomidae > Tonatia > Tonatia bakeri. The sequence goes on from PVIA01001530.1 coordinate 26,940, forward strand.
ATGTGTATATATATATACACACACATAGAAAGTTGCTAGTACAAAATTAGAATAAATAAAATTTATAGTGCTGAAAAAAAGGTAAGTAAAACTTACAATACCAAGCACATTTTTGGGGGGAAAAATATAAGACAGCTGAGGACTTAATGTTCTTTACCAAATCCTCACACATTATGCAACCTGTAATAATGCTCTAAAAGTCAAGTCATTCCAAGTTCTCAAACTTCAAATCAATACTAGGCACATTCTTGCAATGCTATTATGTAATATAAAGCTAAAATGTAAAAATGTACCTTAGTTCATATTTCTTAAATAATGACAGATAAGGGAAGTCTTCCTTGAAATGAAAGAAATCATATGCTTCTGAACAGATTAATTTAAAATGTCTTAAAAGTTTCACACTAGGACAGTAGTGTGTGACAGAGGAAAAAATACAAAAACTTTTCAAGTGTTCACATATTTGTTTTGAAATTTCTTGCCTACTATTAATTTCTTTGTTATAATAAGAGTAAAACCTAAGAGAACAATACATTTTATATGTTTTCAAGAAGATATTAACATGTTTCACATTAACAGAAAAACATTTATGTAGTTTTACCAATGTGAAGATTTTTTCAAGTAAAAGATGTTCTTTAGTCTTTATCTTATACTACCTTGTGAATATAAAAGTTCTTTTTTAATGCCTTTGTTTCCAATTATGTAGTTATTTGATATATTTTGTTAATAATCTTGACAGTATATTCAACCTAAATTTGAGAAAGAAGCAATGGATTTTAAATTTTTATGATACATTAATTAAAGACAATCAATGAAATGAAAATAAGAAAATGGAGAAGATATATGTGATTATCATTGCTATCATTATTTTTATGGTTGGTTAGGTTTATTTGATAAATATATTTGACAATATTTGAAAGCTGAGGAAATTGTGAATAGAAAGAGAATTGCGGAGTCCATGGGAGACAGAAAAGATTTTTGGTGAGCTGAATATCTCAGAAAACTAGAAAAAGGGAATCATGTGCAGGCATAGAAACAACAGCTAAGAGAAGGAGACCCTCTTCATCCTCAGAGGCTATGAAAAAGTATAAAGGATGTGAAAACGAGGGGTGAGATATAACCCCTAAAACTTCATTCTAAAGTATGGAAAGTTCTTTGGGGCACAAATGATTATAGAGATCATTGGTGCTGTGATTTTTTTTTTCCTTGTAGAGGTTAGCTCTTAAGTTACAGAAAAGAGACATACTCATACACCTTTCTATAGTGGGAATTGATCAAAATAGCCAAATCCTCTATTATTTCCATTATTTCTTCTCTCAACTAATGTAATAATGCTTTGCTGAACTTCCAGAAGCCACTCTGATCTTTCTTGAAATCAATGTTACATTCTGTGATCTATGAAAAACTCAAATTAGATCACATTATAAATCTTGCTTACCACACTTCAAAGTCTTTGTGTTGTAGTCAGTATAAAAATAAATTGGTATCAAGCTTCTTCAAAGTCACATGTAACTTGTACCTACTAAGAAGTGTTAAATATTTTGAATATAGGTGATGACAAGGAACATTATGCAATACAAAATTAATAATATATTTTTGCAATAAGATTGCCTTTGAGATTCAAAAAAATTAATTTATTAATTGATTGATCAACTTTAGAGAGAACCATCGACCGGTTGCCTCCCATACACACACCAACCAGGAATCAAACCCCAAGCTAGGAGTATGCCCCATCTGGGAATAGAACTGGCAACCTCTGCTCACAGAATGACACTCCAACCAATTGAGTTACATGGCCAGGGCCAAAAATATATATTTCAAATCACATCTCACTCATAATGTAATTACCTTCCTGTCATAATTCCCTAATCAATAAAACAAATAAGTGAGCAAAATAAAACCATAGATGTGGAAATAAAGAACAAACTGACAGTAACCAGAGGAGAGAGGGGAAGGGGATAATGGGGCAAAGAAAGGGGAAGTGGTCATCAAGGACCATGTATAAAAGATGAATGTATGAAGACAATGTTGGGAGCGAAGATTGAATGTGGGAGGTCAGGTGGGGAGAGTGGGGGACAGCAATGGGGAGGAAATGGGAACAATCATAACTGAACAACAATAAAAAAAGGAAAAAAAAATCCCTAATTTCTTCAGAGACTGGTGGTTGTATTTGTTTGTTGTTGTTGTTGTTGCTATTGCTTTTTGTCACATCTATGTAAGCACTCAAGACTCTGTAATGTTAATTTGATCTTTATATTATATTTGTATTTGGAGCAACTCTTCTTGTTTGTGTGGTGCTAAGGACTAAAGCCTTTTCTTCTTAATTTCCACCAAAGAGAAGCAAACAAAGACTGTGTAGCAGACTATGTAGCAGAGTCTATTGGCAGTTTGGAACCACGGAGACATTTACATTTAATCAACCATAACAACAACAAAATAAATAACATCCATGTTCTTTATAGTTTCACTGAGCCTCTCTTGCTATGTGTTTGCCTTTCTCTGACTCTCAAGATTTTCTTTTTCCTTTTTATGAAGGACGACTTCTGGACCTTCTCCTTGTTAGTTGATTATCTGCTGTTTAAAATTCAGAGTAATTTATCTCAGCACACTCTATTTAGTTTTCTGCATAAGTGGCATAGTGGAAGACTCACTAAAATGTGGGTGTCATCTCCTCCAAAAAAAACCTTTTTCTGAAAATGAAAGAAGAAAAATTCCATTCATTCCATCCTCAATTTCTAGAAGTGAGTATAAAGTGAAAAAATCAATTTAGAGAGTCAGTTCTTGATCAGCATGAAATATAACACCTGTTAAGATCAAAATGACCATAGGCAGTTTGGTACTATATTATGTTCTTTCCCTCCTTCATCAATATCATATTGCTTCAAGATATTTTTTTAAATTACCTTACATAAATATTTTCTATAATTATACTGTGATTGATTTATAGATGATAAGCACTGGCACATATACTGGAAAAAGTTGATCAAAACTAATTAGATACAGAGAGTAAGTATTTTTGGTTTCTGGACCCAATGTGTGTGGGCTGGGCACCTCCACACCAACAAGCTATTGTCAAGACACCGTTGGAATGAAAATTCAACTCAATTCAATTTAATTCTGACATTATCTACCTGGAGATAGCATTAGTTTCCACAGTGAAAAGGCTCAGTCCCACAGGACTGCTGACTGCTTCAGATGCCAATCATAAATTATTACCTGTGTTTGGCTATAAAGTTGAGGTTCTCGTGCCCCGATCCAACTCAGAATGCCAATCACAAGTTAGTTATTATCTACCTGTATTACTGACAGACTAACTTTAAATCAGAAGTTCCCACATCTCCCTCCTTGGGTTAGATTAATTTGCTAGAGCAGTTCAACAGACTCAGAAAACATGTTTACCCACTAGATTAGAAGCTAAAATTCAAAAATATCAGTTTTACAACAATCTACCCAAAACATCTACTGACATGGCCACCGACCGGCAGGCAGTGGCCACAGAACGCTGCGGATTGCTCATTGGCCCACGAGAAAAACATACACAGAAACAACCAAGTTCTGTGGGGAAGTAGGGACAGAATTTGGCCACTCTCTCTAGTGGGGAGTGTGCTGGGGCCACCCTTCCTAGGGGAGAGAACCCCTAGGGGAAAGTGAGCTGTTCTCCTGTCCCAGCAGACTTTTATTGGGTTCGTTTGCATAAGAATTCAGGTAAAGCTCATTACTCATTGACGGGAAGTAAGGATCAAATAACAAGGAACTCTGAGGGCCTATTTTGAGTCAGGGTTAAAGAGCTGTAAAACTTTGAGGAACAAACTTACTTCCTCCTTGGACCCTTCTCATTCAACCTAGAGCATTCTAAACAAAGCAAGTTTCACAGGATTTTACATATTCTTTCTTAGGCCTGATTGCCCTGGGAAACAGCCCTTTCTAGCACAGGGCTGCACCACCCTGTCATTGTTTCAGGTTTAGGTGGAGCAAGGGTAACTAAGGCAGCCAAGAGATAAGGAGATTTTCTCGCAGGCCATGAGCACTCAGGCTTTGTCACTACCGAGGTTGAGGGTCCATCACTCCCTTTTGCCGTAGCTCTCAAAGCCTTTCCTTGGGGTCCTCCCACGTGATCGTGCCTGTCTTAGGTCGTCCCCACCTTGGGGAATCTTACTCATCATTGGCTAACCGACCAAGCATTGAGGACCAGGCAGGTTGAAGTAAGAGGAGCAGAAGTGGTGCTCAAGCCAGGGAGATAAGTTTTTGTCTCCTTGCTGGCTTATGGTTCCAAGGTCGTTCCCTCAGCCTTAGCCTAGGTGGGGGTTACAGCTTCTGATACCAGGCAGGGTGGTTCCCAACAATCTACCACCCATGCTTGTATGTCACAGTAAGAGAACTAATCAATGCAGGTTAATCTACCAATTTATGTCTTCTGGTAATAAATCGTTAAAGGAAAATAAGGAAAAATGACAATACATCACAGAATCACACACACACACACGAACACACATGTGTTTCCTGTACTCATTCAGATTTAACTCAGTGTGCATCTGTACCATGGAAAGCTCTCTATGAGGCTCTGGGGATATTAAATCAATAAACAAGATGTAGTATCCATCCTCAAGAACACACCACTTTTCACCTCTAAACAGAAGCTTAATAAGCACAAGAAAAAAATCTGGTTCTTGTCCTAGACTTGATTAAACCAGAAACACCAAAGCAATGTTAAAATAAAGTAAGTGGATTCTGTTGAACTTGAAACAAAACCTTTAAAATATCCATATCCCTAAGCCCCAAACTATTTTTTAAAATAAAAACATACCTAGTGATGCATCTCCAACTAATATAATCTTAATGGAAGTCTCTCTCTAAAAAAGGAGTTTGAACTTGTATTTTTGGGGGGCAGGGGAAGTTGTCTGTGATGATGGCAGTAATATATTTAAAATAATAATTTTTTTTCATATTAAAATATTTTATTATGCTTACCAGCAACTCTTTATCAAGCATGTATGAATCAAAACACATGAAACAAAGTATAAACTATTAGACAAATAGCTGAAACTATTTTTAAGAGATTATGTAAGGCCCTATATTAGTTAGCTGGGTCAATCATAAATAACATAGACTGTGTGGCTTAAACCAAAAAATGTATTTTGTCTTGATTGTGGACGCTAGAAGCTGAGATCAGTGTTTCAGCAGCTTTGATTTCTCCTGAGACTTCTCTCCTTGGCTTGCGCATGACTGGCTGCCCTCTCATTGTGTCCTCAGAGTTCATCTCTGTGTATGATCAGGCATCTGGTGTCACTCTGTTTCCTAATTTCCTCTTCTTACTAGGACACTGGTCATATTAGATTAGGCCCACCATAACAAGCCCATTTGAATAAAGTTTGCTCTTTAAAGGACCTATCTTAAATAAAATCCCATTCTGAAACTAAGGGATAAGGCTTCAACATACGAATTTACAAAGGACACAAATCAACCCATAATAGTCTCTCTCTCCCCCTAACCCCTTCAGAAAGAAGGTTATTTTGTTTGTAATTTTTCTCAATAAGATTCTATAAATTATGTGTGTGTGCACACACATGTGTATATATGCATATATGTACACATATGTGTACATATATGTATGTGCACACGTATGTGTGTAGTTGTTAGGTCTTTAACAAATGGGTAGCTGTATCAGTATACATTCCCTTTCTGCAAAATATTTTTCCAGAATATTTTATTTCTTTCTGCTGTAAATAACACTTTCACAGTTTGTGTCAGACTTCTATGTCTATCTTCCCCTCTAGTCATCACACCACAGAAAAAATTCTCTGTGCTTCATTCATCTTTAGGTATCAGAGCACAGCACATAGTCTTACTCAGGAGGTTTTCAGTCGAGGTGTGATTATGGTTTAAATTTGAGGGCAATCCAAAAGAAAAAAAAAACTGAAGTAAAAACTGGTTATTATAGTACTGTATGTTATAAATATATAGCACCATAGTTACAAAATAGTAACTATGATACAGGTATAAGTAAGTACATACCCATATATGTGTACACATATATATATTATATAAATATACATTCATAATTCATATATAAACTATATATGCATATATACAAGACATATATATACAAGGCATTAATTATATACACAATGCATGCAGTGTATAAATTGTGTGTATAATATATAAATATATACATTTATATATTATATATAAATGTAAGTTATATACAGGGTCTGGCAGAAGTAATGTCACTGAGTGTGGTTGGTAGGGTATAAGAATGTCTCACAAGAGATGGACAATAATTTTCACATTTTACTTAAAATGTGTGCTTGACGGTGATGTTGTTATATTACAGAATTACATGCTTATGATTTTGTAATAAAAGATTTTATGTAATAGAAAATAAGTGTTATTTGTTCCGGACTCTTATATATAAATAATATATAAATAATATTTATAATTATATATAAATTGTGTATATATATATACACACATGGCACATATATATACAAGGTACAAATTATATATGTGTAGTTTATATATGTATTTTATGTATTCTATATGTTTATATTTGTATTTATTATATATTGTAGTACATATAATTTATTTATAATATACACATGCATGTATAATATTAATGTATATATGCATATATAAATTATAAATGCATGTATAATTTATATATGTACAAATTATGCATGCACACATACACAATAGTATTTTTCTAATAGTCTTCTAGTCACTAGGTTTACAATGGTAAGTAAAAAGTATGCATCTTCTCTTCTGTAATGTGAGCTAATGTCTACACTAAAAGAATGTGTTTTAAGACCTATTGTCAATATATACGTTTGTCTAACATTTTTCCCTGAGCTTTATTCACCTCAGCTGGAACATTTCATTCGGCCTCAAGTAACAACTAAGTTGTTAAAACCAACTACTCCTACAATTCTAAAAGGAGCTACAGAAATGCACCTCCTACTTTTTTTCTTTTTTATCTTGTCAATAGATGTTCCATTTTCTTACAGTTTGTATACCTGAGAGGTTTAAATTTTGTTGTTGTTGTTGTTGTTGTCTTTGTTCTTAGAATTTTTCTACAAATCCTCAGAATATTTCTGTTTCCTCAAAACCCAATAAAATTTCTTATCTGCTTAATCACTTTGAAGCTGTTTCTGTGGAGGTTATCTGCACTGCTAAACTTCAGCTGATAAAGACTTTTTATTTCCTCACATCTTTTTGTTTATTTTATCAGTCATCATGGACCTTTCACATTATTCATCCAGTGGTTTTAAATGCCATCAAAAATCTAATCTCAGCCCTGGCTGGCGTAGCTCAGTGGATTGAGTGCGGGCTGTGACCCAAAAACATCGCAGGTTCGATTCCCACTCAGGGCACATGCCTGGGTTGCAGGCCACAGCCCCCAGCAACCGCACATTGATGTTTCTCTCTCTCTTTCTCCCTCCCTTCCCTCTCTAAAAATAAATAAATAAAATCTTTAAAAAAGAAAAAATAATCTAATCTCAGGTATTGTGAATTGCATACCTCCCTATTTAATGAACCAGTGTAAAAGAAAAAACTGCCAATGTATTCTTTATTATAATTTAGAGATTTTAGTCATTGAAAGAATTTTTAGACTTATATAGAATTTTTCATAATATTAATTTGTACACAAATGAAAAGGATAATATAAACTAAATATATTTGTTAAACTATTCTTAAAACCTTTGCATATTTAGAACCTGACATTTTTGGATCACTATTTGACTAAGAGACATTGACATACAAAGGGCACCCTCCAAAAAATGGAATTATTTATAAAAATTGTGTATTCTTACATGTTGAAATTTCAGTCACCTTCAAAGTGCTCTCTATTTGATGCAATACACCTACTGAGCCATTTTTCAACTGCTCAAAACAGTTTTTGAACTTCTCAATTTTGTGGCCTTTTAGTGCTTCTGCAGTTTTTGCTTTACATCTTCCACATTGGCACAACATTTTCCTTTGAGGACTTTTTTCATCTGAGGAAACTAACAAACAAAACAAGTTTCTCAGGGGTAAGATCAGGTGAATAGTGAGTGTGGGATATGGAGGTCATGCCATTTTGATGAAAAACTGCTGAACACTCAGCATGGTGTGGGCAGGTACATTCGTAAATCATCCATCATGAAATGGGCAAAGACATTGAAAGAACCTCCAGAAAAATTCACTGAAGTCAAATGTAGCCTCTCACAACAATGCCAGCTGATACATTGAACACTCACCTAGCAGGGAAAGCCAGTACTTTAAGGGGCACCTCCAGAAGACAATTCTGAATTTTGAGGGATCTCCACTCATATATGTTTATGCACAGGATATAATTTTCAGTGCAGTTGTGGTAATGCATTTCCTGCAATGGTGCTTTTCTCTTACGATCTTTTCTAAGACACTGACATCTCTCTGTATATTTAATGCTGTTGCTTATTTGATCTTCCTGGGAGGCTTAGTAAAGGTTTTCAGACAATAACTAAGATTCATATACTTTCTCTGAGATGGTTTTTTAATAATTGCTTTCCATTTATAATCTGTAATTGCAAATTATACTTTCACTCCAGCAGGGCGAAACATCAAACCATTGCCATGAACTGGCAATCTGACCAACAACTTTAAGATAGATGTCAATGAACAAGGCACTCTGATTTGGGAGTTGTAAAACATGGAAACAAACAGTAGAGTTAGAACTTTCTACCCAGTGTTGCTCCTATTCTCCTTAAACCTACTACTACCCACTAGCCTATATTTCCATCATTCAACAACTACATTGACTTCCTTTAGGGAGAACAGTGAAGGGCTATGGCAATTTGCCATCTACTGATCTGCGTTATTCACTAAGTTTTATGCCTGTACTCTGCTACTGACATTGTTTTGGCCCTTTTAAATTACAATGCAATTTGTGTTGTGTATTTATGTTGTGCAAATAATCTAATGAATTGGTTTGCCCTTCACACGTGTTTCCTACTAGATTCATACAAAAACATCTGATTCATTAGCACAGTTGTCCTATGTAGTGATCTCTCCAGATTTGGGTGCAGTTTTAAGTTCTACCAGAGGCTACATGGAGTTTATTAATAGTCATATTCAGAAGTGCAGTAGAATAGTGACTTAGGACAGTTATTTTCTTCCTCCTCAGGGTCAATTTCTGTCTCAGAAATTACTGGAAAACCTTCTTTCTTTCATTTTTAAGAGTCATAATCATTACCATGCCTGAAAAAAAAACCTAAATTTTTCCAACATCAGTAGCAGTGCTTGCTTCTCTGTGCAAATCCAGTGTGTTCTGGGAAGAAAAGTACACTGTTGGCTCAGATAAATTATTGTTACTTCTCTTTCCCTAGATCCTTATAGTCTACATATGTAGATGTATGCCTTCTTGTGCTACTTACAGTTTGATCTCTTTTTATTTCCTTTTGTGATCTAGGATTCAAATACAACATGACAGTTACTGCATTTGATTTAACCTATATTCAGGAAGAGGAAACAGTTGCTACTAGTTGCTTACCCTCCTGTTTTGAAGACATCACATAAAGGTATCTTCTAGGCTCCCCTTTTCACTCTCTTTTCTTTCCCCTACCATTTCTCTTCCTATTTTGTGTTTCTGTCCTTTCTTTTGCCCCAACCTATCTGAAATATTTTTCTTTTCTGTCATTCACTAAAGCAGAATTTATTATAAAAGAGACATTTACTAAGTTTATTGCCTCATTTTGACCACTACTGTGTCAAAGTCCACACATTTAACACAGCTTTAGAAAAAAGATGAACAAACACAACAGGTGGTTAGACTTTGGGCTAGGAAACAAAAATAAGAAAAATCATGCATTGACCGAAGATGGGTTGTTAAGTACGCTTCTCCAGATGGAAGCAAAATGAAAACCTGAAAAGAAAATGTTGGCTATTAAATGCTTTCTTTCCCTGAATAAAGTGATGCACTTTTACTTACCGATATTGAGGAAGATCTTTTGAGATTTACTGATGTATTTGCATTGATTTATCCACATTCATTTGCCTCTGATGAGAACTGAAGTATATAGTTCTGAAATAACTTACAGATATCGAAACCTGAGGCCACAGAAAACAAACACAAATTTAAGTTGCCCTGTAAATAACAAGCCATTATTGTGGTATAATTATTACAGTGTTCAATATCCTGAGGTAGGGGGTACAAGGGTGCAAACACAATGATTATTTTAATTTTACAGACATTTGCACATTTAATTTGTCATGTTCTCTTTATACAAAACACAAGTGCTTGCACAATAGACTCTTCTAATTCTCCAACCTGTAACAATTAATTGATTGTTAACTAAGTCTAGTTCCCCCCTCTGGCCAATTAGCTTCCATACAAATACTTTCTTATGGAGATTTAAGCTCAGTCACCCAATATGTCTGATCCTTAATGTTAGTATTATTGATTTTGTTACAATCAAACTAGTTATTCCAGTATTACATTATATAGAAATTGCATTATGAGTTAGACTAAGAGGACTGCAAAATAACTCACTAGAATTGCAGTATAATTGTCTCAAGCTTCCCTACAAAGAAAACCATGAGCATAAACTAAATATAATGGATTAGTACATAAACGAAGGTCTAAGTCTCCCCTAGTTTTAGTTTCCAAGTCTCTCATGGGCAGACTTCTATGCTTTGTTTTATACTCAAAGTTTTACTGCCACAGGTTTCTACTCATAGTTATGCTTTAATATAAAAACATATAGTAATATTGTACTATACTTGAACAACAATAAAATACCTATAGTAATAGTTAACTGTAATGCATATATAGTAATAGTTAAGTAATTGCAATATGCAGTTGGGTATAAACACAAATTGTAAGAACATATATTAAAAAAACTTAAGTATGGGAATAATGTTTGATGGTAGATGTTTAGATCAGTTATATATATGACTTAAAATGGTTGTTGAGTTATGTATAATTATAAAAATGGGATAGGCTTGAATATGATGGCTATGTACACCAAGAATATTTTTCATTAACTTGACTATGATAAATAAATGTAAAATCAAATTTAATAAAAATAATACTTAAATTTCTGAACAACTCATTTACCATGATTATTATTGACATATAAAATAAATAACAAATTGTTACTCTATGCTTTATTTTTGTATAAAAAATATCTTGAAAACAGTCTGAAGAGGGTAATTTAAAATAGAAAAGCTGAAAAGAATAAGAAGTGCTTTTTGTGGACAAACAGTTTGGTATCATGATTCTAATAGCACATTATTACCACTTTTAATCTGAGTATTTTGAGTATATTTTACATTTTCTCATTTAAGCTTTACAGAGTTTCCAGGAGATTGTATTGTGCAACAAAAAATTAATGCACATTATTCGTGTTCATTGAAAATAAATATTTTGAATATTAGCAAACATTTTTAGATATATAACTGATTTATGAAAAATATATGATTTATAATCTTAATTTGATTAATATAATTTGCTCAGAAGATTTGGTGCTGGAATGAATAAAGCATGAATCTGTGTCTATAGTTCTATACCTTTTCCTACTTTTATCACATATTTGATATTATGTTGATAGCCATCAGAGAGAGAAAAGTAGCAATCTTTAGGAGCAGAGAATTACAAAAGTCTTCAAGTCCAAGGAATTCTGTTTCTTGAGGCCATCCACATTTCTTGGCGCATGCTCCTCATTCTTCCCTTTTCACAGCTAGAAATGGCAGAGTGAGTCCTTTTCATGCTTTGAATATCTTTAAATGTCCTTCTTCTCCTGTGAGCACAATGGGATACCTGGATAATCCAGAATTACCGCCCATCTCCAGGTCCGTTGACCATATCACTTTTAAAAAGTTTTTTTTTTGCCTTGTAATATGCCTGCCAGTGTCAAGGATTAGAATATGAGTGCCTTTGATGGGCATTGTTATATTTGCAACAATTTACCTGAGGGTGAGTAGGTCAGTCTCTTTGTGTCAGAGTGTTCTCCCAAGTAAATGGAGATGATATTAGTACCATGTTCATAGGCATTTTCTGAAGAATAATATGGGTTACCTAAGCAAAGTAAATACAACGAAGGGCTTACTGTCTGTAATAGGAATTACTTAAGGGTTAATTGTAACTTATATAGCAAAAATATAGAACCATGCATTTTGTAATATTATGAGTAAATCATTGTAAAGGATAACATGAAATTAAGGTAATGATTATTAAGAATTTCTAATTTTATTTAAAAGTGATTTTATGATAATAAGATAAAGGTAGAAGTAGAATGGATACATGATAGATGATAGATAAACTCAAGAAACAGAATTACCTACACATAGTTGAAAGAAATATTTGAAGTTTGTAACATTGCAAACTGGAAAATGGGTTTCATATTATTTTTCTGTTTCTTTATACATACTCTCATTTTAGGATATATTGCTTTCATAATTAAAAGAATGTTAAGAATTATATACTATTTTTAATAATATTAATTTGTACACAAATGAAAAGGATAATATAAACTAATGTATTTGTTAACCTACTCATTTTTTCAGAGATTTTATGTATTTATTTTTAGAGGGGAAGGGAAAAAGAAAGAGAGGGAGAGAAACGTCATTGTGTAGTTGCCTCTCATGCACCCTCTACTGGGGACCTCACCAGCAACCCAAGCATCTGCCCTGACTGGGAATCAAACCAGTGACCCCTTGCTTCACTGGCTGGCATTCAATCCACTGAATAACACCAGCCAAGGCTGTTAAGCTACTCTTAATACCTTTGAATATTGAGAGCCTGACTCTTCTGGATCACTTTTTGATTGAGAGACATTGACATATATGCTTATGTACAAGATATAATTTTTAATGTAGCAGTGCAGACACCTTTTCTACAATGGTGCTTTTCTCTCAAGACTTTTTCCAAGACACTGTCATGTTCACTGTATATTTGATGCTATTATAAACAACACTGCAATAAACATTCATGTACATAGAATTTTATCTAAATCCGTAATTGACAAAATTTCATATATCTCCAAGTCATAATTTTTCCTTTCACTCTAAGATCTTAGATATGTATCAATATTTTTCCTCCTAATAGGTTGGAATAAATTTATATTACCAACAAACTGTATGTATAAGAACATTATTTCTCTGAAATTTCTGTAAAATTCAATGTAGGTTTTTTTATGTGTTTTCATATGGTTTCACATAAAATATGATTTTTAAACATGCCTTGCCATAGAATAAGGATATATAACATGACTGAATACATACACTTGAATCTACTATATATTTCTATGAATATGAAAAGAAAAAATTATTTCTTATATAAGTGCAATAATTGCAATAATATAAAACAATATAAGGATACATATTATTGTATATGGGCAATATTTTAACAGACCTAAATTGATATTTATAGTTGAAGTTCATTATCTTAACACTGATAGAAATTTCCTCTCATTTTCAATTTATTGCTGTTTTTTTCACCAAAACATTTTACAGATGGGCCTAAAAATAAGAGTAGTCCAATTTTGCAATATGGATTATTTCCATGGTACTGAAGGTAGAATGCAATAATATGTATTATTTCATATATATGTAGTGAAGCGATAATACCTTGCATTTATCCCAAAATATGTCATATTTTTTCATAAATACTTTACACAAACAACTCAAATATTTTATCAGTTTTGAACATTGAATTAATTTGTTTTCAGAAATCTTTAAATGTAATTACACATATGAAGATCTAAAAGCAAAATTTATGATGCAATTCAAAATTAATTTGTTTTCATAAAAAGACTAGCACATGTTAAAAATAAGTGATTGCATTTTCTATTATAGAAGGTAAATTCCATTCAGAATGTTCTCTAATGTTCTTTTATGACATCCATATATAAAGTTCCCTTCTGAAATAATGTTAGAGAAAATGTCTCCCTGTAAAACAAGTATACTTTATTTTAAGTAGTAAGACTTAAATAAACTATTTATTCTTACATAAATCTTACAAAACACATAGAATACATAAAAATTCCATGCTTAACCAAATTAAGTAATTTACTTTTGATTCTTGTAACAATTAATTTTTCACTTGAATGCATATTCTAGAAACCAAAGTAATTTTTTGTTATGTCTTTTGTGTTATGACACATGATTGTAGAAAAATAGTATGAATTTAAACTTTTTTTATCTTAACATAGTGATATTTTAACATTAACATTTTTGAGTAATTGTCTTTAAAACTAAGAAACTAAAAAACACTGAGAAATTGAATTTATCAATAAAATATAATAAATTAAATTTCATTGATAAATCATCTTATTGGAAAATATATTACATAACTCTTTTTATATGAATGTTCTGATTTATTAAGAATTATAGTATTTTAATATCTGGATAGACTTTTAGAGGACAGATTTCAAACAATTTGTCTCTCAAAACAAATATTCTATTGGGACTCATTTATACATTCATTTACACATCTATTGACATGTTTATTGAGCACCTGCCATAGGCCAAGTACTGGGCAAAGCACCATGGAGACATAATACAGAGTTCTAATATTATCTCTGCTCTTATGGATCTTGGACATTATTGAAGAAAATAAATATTAAAGATTATTAAAAGTAAAGCATATGCTATAGTTAAGAAACAACATTTTGTCGTGATTCACAATCTCTTTTGTTGGGGTCAGAATTTTTTCCTGAATAAAAATAATATTGATGCATATATTTGGAGAATGATTAGGACTTAGTAGGATAAATAAGTAAAATGACCTTAAACAAAAAATTTAAAAACACCTTAAAAATATTTGAAATTGCTAAGGTAATTTAAGGAGCTCTGTTGATTTCAGGGACTCAGATAGGGTTGGTGTGGCCATCGGTCAGATTCTAGTAGGAAAAGAATGAGAGCATTGTAGAGGAGGTTGTAGATCTAACTAGGTAGGGACTAGGTTTGGGTAACTTTAAAAGCCACAATAACATGTTGGAGTTATAAAAACAAAACAAAAAACAATAAGAATAAAACACTGGAAGCCATGGATGGATGGATTTTTAAATAAGAACATACACTCATTAAATATAAACATTTAAGATCAGTAGAAACACATGTGATGAATGGAATGAAGTAGTCCATTGTGGATGCAGACTGATAATTACCCATCCTTTCAGAGCAAAGGTGTGTCTCCTCTAGAGATCCTTAGACACTAGGTAGTTCAACTTTAATTCCATGTGGAGACAAAATGTAAATGCTTACCTGAAGGATGGATATGAATGATGCCTTGCTTAGTATGAAACTGCTACATATCCCTTTTACAGGACAATATGGAAGTCACTCTTATACAGACGTGACATATCTCATGGTGTCAAAATATGTTTATTGTTTTACAGTTATAGTTTCCAAAACATATTTTCATTTTTTAAAATACAGTAGCCTTCATTCCCATAGAGAGATTGCCAAACAACAACTGTGTTGCCTTGAGGGAGAATGAGAATATGGAAAGCAAGACTTTGCAATTATCCCTCAGACATTTCCACTGCAAGTCCTGCTGTGTGCCTGGTAGTACACTCCAAAAACCCCAGGATGTAAAAATACAGCTTCATGTAGCAAATGGGCAAAATATTCACAGTGATTAGGAAATAAAGTTATGACTAAAACTACAACTAACGTAATTACTAATATACCTAAATACTTAAAGAAAATTCACTTGAATACCTTTGGAAAGGAATATTTAGTTATGTATTTTACAACTGCTTCAATGTTTATTTTTGAAAATTTTTACTAAATCTATCTTATATTAGAAAACTAGAAATTTGTCTATTTCACCCAGGTTTTCAAATTTCTTGGAAGATATTTGTTCACAGTGATTTCTTACAATCTTTTGTATTTCTGTGGTATCAGTTGTAATCTCTCCTCTTTCATTTCTGATTTTATTTATTTTGGTTCTTTCCCTTTTTTGCTTGTTGAGTCTGCTTAAAGTCTTGTCCATTTTGTTTATCTTTTCAAAGAACTCGCTCCTGGGTGTACTGATCTTTCAAATTGTTCTTTTAGTCTCTATGTCATTTCATTCTTCTCTGATCTTGGTTATTTCCTTCCTTCTACTTAATCTGGGCTTTGTTTATTGCTGTTCCTCCAGTTCTTGTAGCTGAAGGGTTAGGTTGTTTATTTGAAATGTTTTTATCTTTTTTAGATAGGCCTGTATCACTATGGACTTTCCTCTCTCTACTTCACACCAGTCAGAATGGGCATTATAACAAAATCAACAAATAACAAGTGCTGACAGGTTGTGGAGAAAAGGAAACCTTAGTACACTGTTGGTGGGAATGCAGACTGGTGCAGCCACTGTGGAAAACAATATGGAATGCCCTTAGAAAACTAAAAATGGAACTGCCTTTCGACCTAGAAATTCCACTGCTGGGATTATACCCTAAGAACCCTGAAACACAATTCAAAAGTACCTATGCACCCCAATGTTCCTAGCAGCACATTTTACAATAGCTAAGTGTTAGAAGCAACCCAACTGTCCATCAGTAAATGAGTGGATCAAAAAATTATGGTACATTTACACAGTGGAATATTACACAGCAGAAAGAAGGAAATAAGGAGCTCCAACCCTTTGCAACGGCATGGATAGATCTGTAGAACATTATGCTGAATGAAATAAGCCATGTGGTGAAAGATGAATACCATATGATCTCACTTATAAGTGGAACCTAATCATCAAAACAAGCAAGCAAACAAAATATAACCAGAGACATTGAAATAAAGAACAAAATGACAAACTCCCCAGAGGGGAGGTGGGGGAGGGATAATTAGGGAAAATGGTGGAAGAGTCATCAAGGAACATGTATAAAGGACACATGGACAAAGCCAAAGTGGGTAGTTCGAGGGTGGAAAGGTTAGGGTTAGGATTAGAACTCCAAATAAAAATAAATCCACCACTGTATTTGGAGACTTCAGCACTCCTCTACCAGAGAAGTACAGATTCAGCAGGCAGAAAATCATTGAGAACATGGTTGAACTCAACAAAAACATCAATCAACTGGAAAAAAATTGACATCTATAGACTTCTTTGTCCAATAAGTGCAGAGTACAGATTATTCTTAAACTTACATGGAGCGTACTTCAAGACAGACCACATTCCAAGCCATATAATACACTTCGATACATTTAAAAGAATAGAAATCATACAATGTCTGCTCTCAGACCACAATAAAATTAAACTAGAAATCAGTTACAGCAAGAGAAATGGAAAATCTTTATAAATATTTAGAGATTGAGTGAAACACCTATAAATAACATATGAGTCCAAGAAAAAATTTCAAAAGAAATTTTAAAAATATCTTAACTAAATGAAAATAAAACTACAACTTATCAAAATTTGTGAGATGTAGGGAAAACAGTGGTTACAAGGAAATTTATTGCAGTGAATGCATATGGTAGAAAGAAGAAAGACCTGGGATCAATCATCTAAACTTCCACCTTAGGAAAAAACAAACAAAAAAATGAGGAGAGTGCAAATCGAATCCAAAGTAACCAGAAGAAGAAAATAATTAAAAAAACTGTCTCTGGTTCTTTTTATTTATTTTTTTATTTCAAATGCTAGTTTAAAAACTTTTCATTTTCTTTCACCTTTTCATGGAACTTGTATAGGGTTGAGGATATTATATCTGAATAAAGTTAAAAAAAAAACAGGTTAGCAAGCAACAAATATAGTGACAGGGTCATTCACCTAAAAAAGCACTTCAATATTTACTAAGCTTTTATTCTCATTACATTGTCAAGAAGGCAAATTTAAGAAAAATATGTGCAGGCCATTTTGCTCATTTTTTGTTTTGTTTATTAGGTTCCACTATACTTTCTTAAAAAACTAAATAAACTCTTACCATACAACCCATCAATCACTTTCCTTGTTGTTTACCCAAAGGAACTGAAAATATATGTCCATGCAGAATCCTACACATGGATGTTTATAGCAGTTTTATTCATAATTGCCTAAACCTGAAAGCATCGAAAATGTTCTTCATTAGATGAATGGATAAAGAAACTGTGGTTGGTACTTTAAACAATCAGTTATTAAGTGCTATCAAACTATTTAAAAAGTTGGAGAAAACATGTGCTACTAAGTGGAAAGAGCTAGTCTGGAAACTCTACACACTTCACGAATCCAACTAGATGATATTCTGGAAAAGGCAAAAGTATGTATAAAGTACAAATATCAGTGGTAGCCATGTTTTGGGGGTGGGTGTATGGGTAAATATGTGGAAAACAGAGCTCTTTTAGGGCAATGAAACTACTCTGTATGATATTTTAATGGTAGATACATATCATTATATATTTGTCCGAAGCCACAGCAACAAAACCATGTAACACCAAAAGTAAATTTCTAGTGTAATTTATGAAGTTTGAGTGAGTAAATGTATCAATATAGGCCCATAGACTGTAATAAGTGAACCATTCTGGTGGGACACATTGATAATTGGAGACACGATGAGGGAGTCAGGACAGGGTATATCAGTACCTTTTGCTAAATTAGCTATGAAGCAAAACTATTCTAAAAATTAGTCTATTAGGGAAAAATAACTAGACAAAATGTGTTAGACTCAGGATTAGTTTTACTTTTTCAATTTTAATGATTTTTATACCACCTCCCTTGCAAATATTTATAATAAAGTATATAATAATGTTAATGATACTATATATGTAACTGCAAAAAATAGAAGGGTTCTGAGTGTATGTTTAATGCTAATTATATGCAACATATTTATTTAGTGGATTCCTATTTAACAATAACAAGAAATGTGTGAGTCACATGTTTTAGTTTATGATGAGATAATTCCCACAGTAAGTATAAAATATTTTAAAATAAAGAGGCAGAATAATTATATACATACACACATTTTGATAACCATTTACAAGAATAAGTATTTATAAGACAATGTAAAGAAATTTAAGGGAATGATAAAGAATATCTCTCTAACAGTTACCTTTATGGTGTTAGGAGGGTAATGCAATTGGAAAAGTATTCATAGTATTGCTAATATTTTTTTCTTACGTTAGCTCTTGGATAGAGATGTTCTAGTTGCATCTGACTGTATACCTGGTATAGTTAAAAAATGTTGTAAATTATGTTAAGATGAATGCTTTTAGTTTCATTATTATGTTTATTCTATTGTGGGATAGATCAACTGTAATCCATGCCTAAAATATTTAAAAATCAGAAATTAAACATAGAAAATTGAAAATAAAAAGCATGTGAGAGGTGCCTAGACGGAGGTAGAAAAAGATGAAGGAAGAGAGAAAAGAGAGAAATAAAAGAAGAGGCAGAAAACAAAGAGAAAATTGTGAGGCATTAAGCAATAGTATATTTCTCATTAGTGACAGAAAAAGACAATTTACTACTTGAAAGGATTTTCTTAAGGGAAGTCTTGCATGAAACAAATTTATTTAATTGGAATTACCAGAATCAATGTAAGGAGATGTTTAACAGTTGCAACTCTGACAGAACCAAAATTGCAATACTAAAGTTAAATTCCTTAGTTACAAAATGGTACAATAGTAAGCCATTATGCAAAGATTATGTTATTCTGAAGCAATGGAATGGGAAATTGAAGCCAAAGGAAATTTAAAAGGATCATTGCATACAACCTATTTTGGCTTTGAAAACTCCATTAAAACACTCCTGAAAAAAATCTAAATAAAAATACTGATTTTTCAAATTACATAAGCAGTTTAAAGAAAAATATCTCAAACTCAGCAAGAATAACTAAAGTGGTAATATAGTAGGTCAAATAATATTCTACTCATGAATGCATTTGGAATGAAATGCACTAAAATTATTCTTAAAATGGGTAACCTTAATATCAGCTTTCTAGAATGGATTATGTGTGTGTTTACAACTGGAATTTAATTTTTAAAGCAATCTTGGGGATGGACTAAATAAATTGGATTCACATCATGTAAGGATGAAAACAAGTTAAAAATCAAAGCCTTAATTCTCCATGTTGAGAATAAGGGGAGAGAGTTTTCCACTCTCCTCTTTCTTACAGCATTTACTTTAGAAAACATGCAATTGTAAGTTCTTTCTGTATTCTTTGAAATATATAAAAATATTTTTAAAAGCTAAATAAACCTCTTGCCAGCTTTAAGGAATGTCTTTCTCAAAGTCTGGGGAACCTCCTTTTTGAAAGATAATCGTAAGAGAGATAGTGCCCCATCTCCCAATTTCTGTGGAAGAGTAGGAGCCTGTATCTGCAGGGTCTCCAAGCTGCAAAATTACTTCTTGTCATAAAGATAGGACAAGTTAATTTTCCCTTGGATAAAGCCAGTTACCTAACACAGATGGTCACTGCAACTGTAAGTGAATTTAGGATGAACTATCTGTGACAAATAGTGCTTTACTTCCTCTTTCTTGAGGACTAGCTTTTGTTTATCTTGAGAACATGTATGTGATTGGTTATATCTGCTTAGCTATATAAAGTGATGGTGAGATTTCTGTCTTTGCAATTTCTTAGAAGATTGCTTATGATACACCTCACCTACTGGCTTAATGCTTACTCAGTAATAAAGTTGTTTTCCTTCTCTGCCGTCTTTGTAGAGAGATTTTCTGGGTTGATATATTTGTTTTGTTTTTAATTATATGTTCTCCAAAGTTGCCACCACCATTGAGTATATACTCTGCAATTAAATAAAAAGTTAAAATTTCTCCAATAGAGAAATTTCTAATTCTAACACTTATTATGAACACTAAGAATAAAACAATATTTAATCATGACTTATTTACTATAACACAGGGCACTGATGTAAGAGATGTTTGTTAAAAAGGCATCTGTCTTCTATTTAAATCCATCTTGTAAAAACTTCTAGCCTGAATAAATTACAATATTACTGTTTTTTGCATAAAAGTAAGTCACATAATATTTTAAAATATTTTAAGTGTAATTTATATTCAGATACTATTAGATGTCCTCATTTTACAATGTCCATGGCAGGAAAAACTAGAGATTAAAACTGATGTCACTTTTTGTTCTCATGCTCTATTCAGAATGACCATAAACTATTAAGAAGCTACCCTCTCTAATGCAGCAGAATTGTGGCCTGATCATTATATGATCATAACTGGGTTTATCCTTCTGGGTATAGCTACATCACAGAAGGGTATTAATTCCTCATCACTGTGAGAATTTAGAGGGAAAAAGAATGAAAAAGCAGACATGCATGTCCCATCACCAGATGCCAGGGGACTGCTGGCTCTTCAATGTTCATCCCTCTCCTCAGAATGACTATAGTGATCAGAACAATGTTAAAAGATGTATGTATCTGGTTGTCCAAACACCATCAAAATGCGTTATGACTACTAATATCAGGACTATTCTATGAAGTCCTAATGTAATTTAAACTATCAAATTATAAATAAAAATATTTAAACTTGCTGCTGTTTGCCTAGTTAATTTCTCTGTTCTGATTATTTTTAAATGATTTAGCCCATTCAATTTCAATTTAATTCATTCGCTTCAGACTGAAATACTATTTCTGATACATCTATGTAGAACTAGTTGTACCGCTAAGGTGCCAAATTGTTGCTTTAATTTGTAGCCATGAGCAAAATGAATATCTTCTATAGTTTTCCCTTGGTCTTGTCTAAGAATAATATTATACAAAATAAGTGTCGATCAAATTTTGTAAGAGCAAATTAGTGTAAATAAATTTACTTTTAAATTACAAGGAGGTCAGTTAAGATAGATAAGGATTGCATACAGAATAGCAAAATAATTGTCTTCTTTTCAATTTAAAACCATATCTGTCATTACTGTTTCCAATTTTAAATATATCACATAACAATTAAAATAGCAGCATTTCATATTTAAAAATAAATTACATTCTAAAATATCACATAATAGCAATTATAAAATTCAAAACTTGTCAAAAGATTCTGATTGTTTAATAGAAGACACAATAATACAATAACATTAAGTCTAGAAAAATTCTAGAAAAAAACTTTTACACACATATATACATATATATGCATATTTATTTTGATATATCACACATACAATTGTGGTGAAATCATCACATCATCTTTATTCAAGTACTCTGCTAGAAAGTAAGCCTGCAATTTTATTAAAGTGGACCTTAAAATATTAATATTGAGACCCAGAGGTATATGAAGTTTTCTCAGTTGTTTTTATAAAGTATAGTTTTTTGAATTTTTGTACCTCTCTTAGTATCACATCCTTTGCTTTTAAAGATTATATATGTTATGTAATCCTGTAAATATCAGAATTTTAACCTCTGTCACAGAAAGATTCTATTAATCAATATCTTTTCTAAATACAGCAATATGTTCACTCATTTATTCATTTAACAAATATTTATTGAGACTAGTATGTGTCAGGCACCCTTCTACATGCTTATGAATATCAGTAGACACAAGAGACAGATACTTGCCTCCATGGAACTGTCATTTTAGTGAGAGCACACCAAAAATACACAATAGATATGATAAATAAGCAAGCACAGTATATTAGAAGATTAAAGAGTTACAGGAAAAAATAAAGAAAGTGATATCAATGGCTTTGGGGAGAAGAATAGCTACAATTTTGAATAGATGATCAAATGAGCTCTTACTAATACTACATTTAAGCAAAAACTTGAAGGTGGTGGGGAATTAGCTACACAGATAACTTAGGACTGAACATTCTTGGCAGAAAGACATGATATTACAAGTAAACCAGATCCCTCTTTTTATTATATGGAGAATATACTGTAGGCTAAGTAGTAGTGGATATAGCAACACAAAGGAGTAGCAGGATGCAGACAAAATAAGAGCAGAAGAACTGAGAAGCCACCGTGCCTGCTCTATGTTTGGTTAACTAGAATGTGATCACTTCTGAGTGCATCCTCCGGACACACAGAGTATGAGCACTGCTGATGGAACTCTTTTATACCCTGCTCTCAAATAAATAAAAGGCTGTGGTGTATGATTCTATAAAGCAATAAAAAAAAACCCTAGTCCTAGTTTAAAAGACAGACTCTTATGACAGAGGAGAAATAATTATTTCAGTTTATAAAGTTCCTTTCCACATGATTGCCACACAATATAAAAAACAAAAACAAAACCTGAAAAGCAAGGAACAGGAACAAAAATCTGACATGTTGTCAAGAGATTAAAATATTTTAAAGAATCAGATCGAAAGAGTTAATATATGTGAGAATGACCAAACTGGGAATTTTATTTTTGAAGTTGAAAATATATTAAAGGATAGAGAGAAAAAAGGCATGCAAAATATGCAAACAAATGAGAAAATTCAGGAGAAAAAATAAAAAAAAGGGAGCCCAATGGAAGTAGAAAGTTTGTAGTAACAGAAATCAAGATATTTGGATGGGCTCATCGGAAAACTGGAAAGAGCAGAGAAAACTATCAACATGAAGACAGCTCAACAGAATTTCTCCACACTGACACAAGAAAGAAAAAATACATGAAACCTGTGAATAAAGACTGAGTGTCTGAACATACACATATGCAACTGGAAAAGGGAGGGAATAAAACAGAAAATGTAAGGGAGAAAGAATGGTACACTATAAATATTTAAAGAGATAATGTTTGCTCAGTAACTGAAAAAGTTCCTTTTCTACTGACTCACACTTATTAACTATAAGCTCTGGATGAAAATATGAACAATTAACAAATCACAATAAAATTTTCAAAAGTAACCTTATAAACAGAATGCTAATATAGTTATATTTACCAACATTTCCCTTTAAGTTGTGGCTTTTGTGTATTGTTTAGGAAGTTTTTCACTCATCTAGGTTATAAAAGTGTTTTCATATAATGTAGCTCAATGCTTTATTAATTTGGGGGCATTTTGTGAAAGTAGAATCAATTTTTTTTCTATATAGATGCCTATTTGTTTCTACTACATTTATTGTAATGTGAATGCTTTGCCAGTTGCTGTATAGTGTCATTTTACTGTAAATAATATATTTTTTTATATATTCAGGAGTTTCTTTTTCAGATTTTCAGTTCGGTTCCATTGGTTACCTGCTTTGTATATTTTTTGCTAATATAGCACTATTTTAATTATTAATTTGTTATATTTATATTTGTATTTAATATGAATTATATAAATAACTCAGTGCTGTCAATTTTAACAGCAACAAAATAGCCTGATGGGATTTTGATTTGGATTGCATTGTACCTGAGGATCAACATGAAGGAGAACTGACATCTCAAATAGTGACTTGTAACTAGAAATGGGTTAATAAGGGGAGAAAGCAGATAAAGTTATTGGGCAAGGAAGGTTGGAAGTTGAATAAAAAAGGAAGAGATGTTTAAATTTGAGGTCACAGATTGGATTTGGATGACTATCAAGGATGGCACATCCTAGATATGGTTGTGGGAGTGAGTGGATAAGGTGAAATTCAGGTAAAAGAGAGATGAAGAGAAATTGAGGCACTGAGTGGATTATATGTTAAAAATATTTTTACCAAGGAAGAAAGAAAATGGAAGACCCTGTTTGGAAGCACATGAACTAATTTCAAGGTCTTTAGCAAATGAAAGGCTAAGATTGGCAGATTGATTGTTTGTGGCTACAAGTATTAGAAAGGATATAAATTTGTTCTTGAAGTAAAATGCTGTTTCAGAGAAGGGGAAAAGGAGTATTTGGATATAAGGACAATGGGTATCAGTTGTATGTGGAGTGTTGGAAAAAAGTATCAATTACTTCAAAACTTAATTTCTTGTTCAATGAGGCAAAAAGATGAAGACACTGTCCACTGAAAGATTTGAAGATGTAGGAAGTATAGTTACCACTGAATAAAGAGCACACTGAAAAGTTTTGTTAGAGAGCGGAGTCATGTGAGAGTGGGTCAGAGACCACAAGTGGTTGGACACAAGGGTATGAGACAGACAGAAGACAGCTTGGGATACCAGGAAAGTCACTTATCTGGGGGTTGTGTGGGCATAAACTCCCCCAGGCACCTGGAAAGCCTCAGCTACACAAAAAGTTTTGTTGTGACTGAGGTTGCTTGCAGTTCTGAGAAAGCTCTATTTTTAGCGAGCATATTAGAAACTACGTACGTTGTATACCAGAGATAATATCATATGAAAAAGAAACCTGAAGCCATTGTGCTAAACTAGTTATAAACCCTGTAAAAGTAATTTTTAAAGGTTGCTGTGCTTGTACATTTACTGAAGGTGAAATACTAAAAACTATTGCTTCTATTGCCAAAACATGTACTTGAGTACGCATGAACTGGTCTTTCTGCTTCTGCTCTTGCTCCACACTTTTCACCTCACAATTACAGAGATTCCATTTTAAACCAGAATGTGTCACTCCTCTGTGAAAAACTCTCCTATGTGTCTCATATCACTTGAAGAAAAAGTCCAAATCCCTCAAGTGATTTATGATCTGGGTCCCTTGTTGCCCCCTCTAATCTCTTCTCTCCTGCTCCCCACACTCAACCATTGGCTCCAGCCATACTCAGACCCGACTCTTCCCCAAATCTGCCAGTCATTTTCTTCACTAAGTCCTTTGAGTAAAAAAAGGTTACATATTTTCATATTGCTTTAAGAAGGTACATCTTATAATTAGTTGGCCAATTGGACTTAATTTTCCTACAGGATTCTTACACTTTCAATATTATGATGAGAAAACTAAAAATTACTGCAATTTAAGGACATATCATATGAACTTTGACCAGTTTCCTCCAATCAGTTAACAAGTATTTGGAGTATTAAAGTTAAATTTAAAATATGCATTCACAAATTGTAATGGAAGTGGTAAATTTGTCACTAAAGAAAAAAATCACAATATCTGTTGTATAGACAGAAATACATATTTGTATTACCAAACTAATTCCAACAATTGATTTCAATTGGAATAAGATGAAAATGAATCACACATATAATTACTCAAGCCTTCATTTTATTCATTCCATTTAAATAAAAATCAGTATTAGAGAGATCACCATAATTATTTAGTAACTGATTTGTTAATATTTATAGATACATTAATTTTACATTTTCGAAGTTTTTCACTGAAGAAATAAATGGAAGTGCATAATCTCTCTACTCATTTTGGGAAAATGGTGATTCTCTTACATTATGAATAAAGAGAATTACTTTTGTTAAAATAAAATTGTTCTCCCTCTGTTTTCTATTGTTAAAATAAAAATTCTTCTTCTTCTGTTTTCTATATGGTTTTCAATGTCACTGCCCTTATAGAAATTTTGACTTATAAGATAATAGGAAATTAATCTCATCAGAAGGTTATATAGCAATAATTTTTAAAAAGTGTTCATATAATGTGAATTGCTATCAATTAGGTTTTAAAATATATTTAAAATTCACATTAAGATATAAGAATATTTGTTTTTATCACTTTTCCTCTAAGTTTCTGCTCTAATGTTTAAAGGAGATAATGAAGAGTTTCAGAGGGCAGAGGGAAATTTTTATAGATGCAATGTTATCTTTTTTTCTTTTATTGTTGGTCAAATACAGTTGTCTCAGGTTTCTAACCAACATTTTCCCCTACCCTATGCAATGTTATCTTAATGACTAGGAAAAAAAGTATTTCAACAAGTGAAGAAGTCTTTTTCTCTGTGGCAGTTTCATACTACTTTTGATATATTATAGACTACCTTGAATAAAAGATCTAGAACCTATTCACATTAAAACTCATTATTTGATAGTGAGATAATATTCCATCACATATGTATCCCCTTATTTATTTAAAAGCATTTCTCAATTGATAGAGAATTAAGCTATCTCCTATATTTTTGCTATAGGAATAATTCTACACTGAGCATATATTTATAAAAATTTTTCACAATATTCTGTCCTTATAGTTTTAGAACCATCATTGTAAATCAAGGATGACACAGCTTTTAAGTTTTGATACATATGACTAAATTGCTTTCCAAAAGAATGACAACTATATTCTTGTGAGCAGTGAATGGTATGGGAGTCAGGTTTTTTATCACTTTATCCAGGTTTTATTTTTATAAATTATTCTTAGTTTGAATATATTCTTAATTTTGTCATTTTTCATTTTATTATTATCTTTTAAAAATTAATCATCACTATTCAAAAGATTTTATCATATATGCTAGCACTATTTTGTTACATGTGTTGTAAACATTTAATTCTAGTCAGCCACTCTTGAAAAATGTGTTTATGGTGTCTCGCATCTCACATTTTTAATGATCTCTTATAGCTTTTAGTAATTTATTAGCTTGTGTTAATTTATTCAATTTTGACTAGTAAATGGTCTTAAAAGTTAATGGCTTAAGAAAGAAAAAATAATCATCTTTCAATTTCTCCAGGTCAGGAATCTAAACACAACTAAGCTGGATCCTCTGACTCAGGGTCTCAGACAGCTGAAATCAAGGTACTGGTTAGGGCTGCAGTCTTATCTTCAGGAAAACTCAGAGAGGACCCACTTTCAAGCTTTCTTGTGAAGATGTGAACGAGATTAAATTATTCCCAGTTTGCTGAATTAAGGACCTGAGTTTTTCATCGTCTGTTGACCAAAGGCCATGATTTGTGATTACATGCGTTGTGGCTCTTTCTATAGGGTGGCTCACTGCAATGCAGTTGGCTTTCCTTTGAATGCTAGGCCAACTGTTTCTTTAAAAACCAAATTGACATTTTCCATAGTCAACTGGCCAATGATTTTTGAGACCACTCCAATGAGGAAGAAAGCGTGAAAACAAAATCTTAAAAAGATACATTGATGATTTGGAATAAACAGGTATTTATTCTGATGGAAGTAAAGAAAGGATAGAATATTTCTTGTGCTCAAAATATTTGCTGTATAAAACTCTATACAATTTATTTCATAATGTTCACAGATATCCAATTGGTTTCATATTTTATCTCATTTTTATAAGTAAACTGAACCCTAAAATATTTAAATAACATAACTATCTTATGTTGGGTAATGCATGAAGCTGAGGTTGAATAAATATATTTGAGTGCAAATAGTTTGTCAAGAAATCCCATGAGGCACTGGTTAGAAAGTGAAGATGGGAGACAGAGGAGGGAAGGAAGGAAGTCAATATCCAGTAGGGTAATGAACATGTTACCCATGTGTCTAACTAGGACAGACTGTACAGACTTTAATATGCCTCAGAATAGTACACCCTGTCCCTATCCTTTCAAAAGGTGAGGAAACTGGGTTTGTGTATCCACCACACTTGCCCGTCATTGGTTAAAGACTGCTTCTAAGAACATTAATTATCTGGCACCTCTGATGTGTCTAATGATGCTGTTGGAGAATACCTCTGTGACCAGAGGTAGTTCTCAGGCAGCATGTTCCAAGTACTTGCAGGATAAATTTGCAGGTGTGTATGGAGTTCCTGAGTGCCAAGGGGATTTGAGATCCCAGCCACATCCACTACATGTAACCAAATTTGCATAAGTATTTAAGCCAGGGATGGAAACAGCAAGGAAAGAAGGAGCAAGTAAAAAAGATAAAGAAAAAATATGCAGGTTGTAGGTAAAAACTAGAACAATATGGCATTACAGAATTCAATAGTAGGCGGAATGAGAGATTTATGAAAATTAATAGGATCAAATAAATTATCTAATAGTGCATAAATGCATTATAATCACTTTGGAAAATTATCAAAAGTTCAAATATTCTGGACCCACACTGAAATTTGCAATATGGAGCAAATAACTTTTGTCCTCAAAGTACTTGAAATTACATGAAAACATGATCAATAGAAGACAATGGCATATTGTCCCACTCTTAACTAACTACAGATTTTAAACATTTCAAGGTAATTATGTTTTTTAATAGGGTATCATAATCTAATTTAATTTGAAACTTTTAGATATATATTCAATAGACTAAGTCTATTGGGATGTGTGTTACTTTGTCATGTAGCACACATCCAAAAGTTTATTTAATTAATTTTTTTTCAGTATTCACTTCAGCTTAAGTAAGATTCCTTTATTAAGTCCACTGACTCATTAACTCATTCTCATTTTTTTCTGAAAAAATTTCTGGAACTTTTATTCTATTTTATGTATTCATTTATTAATTAATTCTTTTTAAGTTAATGACTGGAGTAAAAAAAGGGAATCGTGATAGCATAGCTAAATCTGTATTGATTCCATGGCAATCTTCATAACTATCAAATATAAATAAAACTATTTTTCCTATCAACTTTGAAACACCTATGTATACACTAAGTTGCTCTTTATATACATACCATGGAGGAAAAAGATGACATTAATGAGAACAGGTTAAAAGTCACAACACTGAAAATAAGTCTGCCAAATTTACACTAAACACAGATTAATTAGAGATTTATATTACCTTCCTTTATTTAGCCCATACTTTACTCTTTAGAAAGTAGGCGATGTAGTTCTTTTTTGTTGACTTTATAAAGCTAGCTGATTTTTTATTTTCTTGAGGTTCAAATTCTAGTGTCCTTATGATCTTTTAATAGAAATATAAAACTTCATCATAAGTCTTTTTTCCATGACCCATGAAAATAATAAAAGAACACTGGATCTGTTAGAGAGAGAGCTGTTGCTTAGTAGCACATACTGGAATGTCACTTTAGAAAAGAAAGATATATTTATATGTGAAGCTTGATTTCCCAGAGAAGCAGTTTACACCATGCTCTGCAAAGTATTTATCTGGCAGTCAATAAGTGACAGTGATGATGGTGATCTCTTGGACTTACAAAAGCACCTGAGGAGCTATCATGCCTGACTGATAAGCGAAGAAAAAAACAGTGAAGAATAGAATTGCAATCATGAGAACTCCACTTTATAAACTGCCCAAAGCTCAAAAGCCATGAAAAAAGATTAAAATTACTTTGGGGTGTTGATTAATTGGAGGTGTCGAATAATCCTGGAATTCCTAAATTATTACCTACCCTGCTAAATAGATACTGCCTAATGAACCCTTAATATTTTGCTTCTCAAAATATTTATTGTTATTTAAGAGATGGTAGGAAAAATGTATCTACCAAAGTCCAACTCACCTCAACATAAAATGTTACCAACATAAAATGACCACAGCCGCTATATATTAAGATGCCATGTAATAAGATGTTTTAGAAATGATAATGGTGGATGGAACATAAAAACACAAAATTACAACTAAGGTTCCTGGAAGAATGGAAAGTGATATTAAATTAAGATTGATAGGGATGTTTTTCCCATATCAGGATGGAAAGTATGACCTACTATTTTATCATCTGGTTTGCCTTAAGGGCTACTCACGGATATACTACCTTACCTGGTGTGAGGCCTCATCAATCTACAACTCAGTTCTGCATTACATTCAGCAGAATCAATGAAAAGAAAGAGGAAAATTCTCACAAAGCCAAATCATACAGAACTTCACCAGGGAAAAGAAAGCGAAACAAGTTCAGCATAAGGCAAAGAGATCAGGGAACGTGGTTGAGAAGGGTTTTATCTATAAATAAAAGCAGCAATGCCCTGTTGCCCCAGTTTATTTTTGAAGACACTATTCTTTGATGATTGCCCATACAGCAGTGTCTTGGTTTAACTCCTAATAGGTTTACAGAGTTCTATTCTCTGTTTAATGCTGAATTCCAAGCTGCTGGATAACCTAGAGGAGTTTATTGCCATGGATACAGTGAGAAGTGATTGTTAAAATAGACTCAGAATGTTTATTTTTTTAAGTGTTCATTTTGAACATTTGTTTACAGTTCTTTTTTTTATTTTCAGTTTTTCATAAAATACCATTTGGTTCTCCTTTCGCCTTTGTTTTTACCACGTACACCAAAGCACAGGTCTGCCTATTATAACTAAAATTGCCTCACTGAGGATGCATTCTCAAAGTACTACCCCTGACATTACTCACCTTCGTTGTTGTAAGATCTCATCTCAGTTTAGATTGGCAATGACCTTAGATATATCAAAATGATAGAAAATATTATCACAACACGCACATCAAGTCAAGGAAAGGTATGCATCATAAAATCCATCAACTATTTTTAACTGTTCTTAATATGCTGAAATGCATTAATTTTACAAATGTAGACTTCAGTAGCAAGACAATAGAACTAAAGATATTTAAAAGATCTTGAAAAACATAGCCTCAAGGTAGGCTCCTTTTAATTCCTTATGTTCTCTAGGAGATAGAAATAAGAAGTATGAGAACTGTACCAAAGTCCTTCACAACCTAAGAAACGGGTTTTATTAATTGCTCTTACCAATAATAATACTAATAAAATATATTCAGGATGTCTTTTGTTCTATATCTATTTAAAATATTTGTTAGAACATGGCATGATAACAATTCTGTGACAGAAAGTGTGCAACTAAATCTGTATGAAAGATAAAACAAGCTAGTCGAAGATTTTATGTAAATATATGTTTCTGCTTTCTGTAACAACCAGATCATGCTTGGTTTAAGTAATAGGAAAAAAAGATTTTACACTCCATTCAGAACCTGGCAAAAAAACAATCTTAAATATCAATATAAAGGGAATAGATGTGTCAACACAAGAGACATCCAAATCTACAGAGAATTTTTATGAATTTATTTGAGCCAAACTAATGACTAGGAAGAATAAATCTCAGCAGGTTGAGAAAATGCTCTGGAAAATGGCAGTTTTTACAACTTATGTTATAGATCAGGATTAAAGGGGAAGACATATGGGATTCCATAAAATCCTTTGGTGAAAGATTAGAGAGGTGGAAGAAAGCATAGTGGGGAAATCTCAGAATTTAGACAAAAAGTAAAATCAATAGACGCAGACTTATTTTGCACTGGTGGGTACAGGACAGTTAACTTTTATGCACATGGAGATGGTATACAGAAGGAAAAGACAAAAGACAACAGTGAGGTGTCTTGTGGTCTCATATTCTGGTGTGAGATTGTACCTTGAGGGGTCTGGAAAAAAGGAAGTTACTATGACAATCCAAAGGAATGTTATCACAGACGCCAAAAAGACAACAGACAGGCTCAATTAAGGTAAAGTTGGATATTTGTCAAGGAAGACACCAGCCTAGGATAAGACTACCTACCATGACTCACTTTTAGTTAGGAAGTTTTAATTTCAGACCATGCTATGTGGTTACTGTAGATGTCTGAGTTTACAAATACCCCCATACAGTCCTCACCTGAGCTTGTCAGGGTAATGTGGTCCCTTCGTCATGCATAGATATTTAATAATGAAAGATCATTGTCCCCTCAATTATATCTTTTCACCAAAATAATTTCAAAATGGTTGGATTTGTTTCATTGGTTTTATTATTGTATTAGCGTAATCTCCACAGAGACTGAACCACTGTCTCCAGCTTCCAGGGTAACATTTGTCACATAGTAAAAGGTCAGTGTAATTTTTTATAAATAAAAGGATATTTGGAAAGCTATCTGATTGCTTGCTTAACTGAATGACTGATTTTTTTAAATTATATCTTGGGGTCTTGGCATTTGAAATTATGATGGGATTTTCTAAAATGAACATTGAAAACTAAGAATTTGTAAAAGATTTTATTGATTTACTGCTACAAAGAGGTAAAGGGAAGGAGAAAGGGAGGGAGAGAAACATCGATGTGCTAAAGAAACATCGATCTGTTGCCTCTTGCACAGCCCCAACCGGATACCTGGCCTCAAACCAGGTTGTGCCCTGACAAGGAATCAAACCAGTAACCTTTCAATTTGCAGGATGATGACCAATCCACTGAGCTACACCAGTGATGAAGAAAACTAAGAAAAATTTTCCTTCATCTAGAGCAGTGATAATTGAACATAAGTCATTGAGAGTGACTATTAATTGATTTCTCCACTCCACTTCTTATATAATGATTTAACGTGCCCAAGTTGGGATCTAAGAATCTGCATTTTAACACATGCAAATTTATTCTAATGTAGATTGCCTGTTTTGATAAACACTTTGATGTAGTATATAAGTCTGAGTAGTATGTTAAAAATTCTTGAGCAAATCTAAGATAAAGGGTCCAACTTCTGCCTCCATACATTGAGAAGTACTAGACTGATCCCCTGAATCCTTTACAGAATTCTTGCAAAGCAATTATGTATTGCTATAAACATATACCCAATAATTGGACTCCTTGATATTTATCCAAAGGAGTTGAAAACTTATGTCCACAAGAATCCTACACATAAATATATACAGAAGCATAATTTATAACTGGAAAACTTGGAAGCAACCAACATGTCCTTTAGTAGGTGAATCAATAAACTACTGTAGTACATCCATTTAGTGGAAAGTTATTTAGCACTGAAAAGAAATGAGCAATCATCTCACTAAAAGATATAATGAAACCTCATAAATGCATATTGCTAAGTGAAATATTCCCATCTTAAAAAACTACATACTGTGATTTGAACTATTTGACATTTTGGAAGAAGCAAAACTGTGAAGATAGAACAAAGATCAGTAGTTGCTAGGGATTCTGGGGAAGGAAGGAGCACAAGGTATGTTTTTGGATAGTAAAACAATCCTGATGATACTCAAATGGTGGACATGTCATTAAATATTCATCCAAGCCCCTAGAATGTAGAAGGATTGAACCTTAATGAAAACTATGAACAGGGTAGTATGAGGAGGTATGTATAAAGTCTCTGTACTTTCCACTTAATTTTTTTGTGAACTTAAAAATGCTCTAGAAATAGTTCATTAAATAAAGAAAAATGTATAGTAATGTAGGGCACACTTTACCCACTTTAAAGAAAAAATTTTAATCATGAAATATCAGTGCTACTAAACATCTTTATTGTTATTAAAATTTGAGCAAAAATACTATGGAAACAACAAAAATTATTCCAAGAACTTTTTGAAAACTATAGTTAATAGAAATGTTTAGAAAAATTGGAAACACTCACAGACATGCACATACACTAAGGACAACAGCAGTGGAGAGTTACATGTTTGGGGAATTCTTTAACATTATTCAAACAGAAATTATTAAGTATATTCTAAAAATCATTAGAATAGTTTGAAAAATTAGATAATTAATTATGCTTAATCAGTGTTAGAAATTTCAAACTCACCAGGCCTCCAAAATGAGATATTTTGTTTATATTCCCAATTTTAAAAATATGTACTTTCAGTAAAAAGCACATTTTTAGTAAGACAATTCTTTTAAGGAATTTTTTTATTTATTTTTGGAGAGGAGAAAGGAGAAAGAGAGGGAGAGAAACATCAATGTGTGGTTGCCTCTCCAGCTCCCCTTACTGGGGACCTGGCCCACAACCCAGGCATGTGTCCTGACTAGGAATGGAACTGTCAACCCTTTGGTTCACAGTCCTGTACTCAATCCCCTGAGCCACATCAGCCTGGACTGGGAATAATGATTCTTAGTTAAGTTTAATTAATAAAGAGTCCATTCTTCTTGTTCTAGGAAACCAAATATTCCCTTTCTCTAGGATAGGATTCTCACTGGATATAATGCACCTAGAAAATGTCCTCAACAATGAGCTCTAAAAATTTCTTTCCATTTTATTATGTTTAATTTAAAATAAGATTTTTAGACATTAGGTTTATTCTTTTCAAGGTTTTGTTTTCCCTAGTTACTCTCTTTGATTTCTTGGTCTAGGCAGGCTCCACCCACTTCAGTATTTTAGTGTCTGAATATGTGTTGAACTGAGAATGGCTGCAATGTGGTTTTATTTCTTTACAGACCAATATGTAGTACAATTATAATGCTTTTAGAGAAGAAAATAAACAATGTAGGTCTACTTCATTGCTTTTACTGTTTGCAAATAAAGTTCACTGCCTTTAAACTCATTAATTTTCTGTGCTTCTCAATGAAATGGTGTCTCATATAACACCTGAACAAGAGTGAATTATCTTATTTTAGAACATGCAGAGAAATAGTTATGCCCTACTGAACTTTTAATATAAGCCAACTGCTTCTTGAAATGCTTAATGATTACAGAAAATACCTGCAGGGAGCTTCCAAACTCAATAATTATTAGAAATAAATTTTTTAAAAGACCTGTAATTAAAAGCTGATTTAGTTCTTGGTTTCATTGTTCAGTGTATGTGCTCACTGGGCGTTCATAGATCAACCTTGGCTGGGCAGCTCAGTTGGCTGGAGCGTCATCCTGATACCCAAGGTTGCACATTTGATCCCCAGCATGGGCACATACAAGAAGCAATCAGTGAATCCATAAATAAGTAGAAAAAAAAATCAATTTCTCTCTCTCTAAAAATAATAATATATAAAAATAGAAAAAAGAGTTTGCAGATCAGAGTAGGGAAGCCACTAAGATGTCTGGAG
Organism: Tonatia bakeri; assembly: GCA_004024845.1. Taxonomy (NCBI): domain Eukaryota; kingdom Metazoa; phylum Chordata; class Mammalia; order Chiroptera; family Phyllostomidae; genus Tonatia; species Tonatia bakeri. The sequence continues at coordinate 62,146 of PVIA01001530.1, forward strand.
TAAGACATCCAACCCTTTTTTAAAAAACATATTTTGTTGATTCTGTTATAACAATTGACCCATTTTTCCCCCTTTATTCCCCTCCACCCTGCACACCCCCACCCACCCACATTCCCCACCTTTAGTTCATGTCCATGGGTCATACATATAAGTTCTTTGGCTTCTACGTTTCCTATACTATTCTTAACCTCCCCCTGACTATTTTCTACCTACCATTTATGCTACTTATTCTCTGTACCTTTCTCCCTCTCCCACTCTCCCCCTCCCACTCCCTCTACGTGATAGCCATTTCTGTGGTTCTGTTCCTGTTCCAGTTGTTTGCTTAGTTTGTTTTTGTTTTTGTTTTAGGTGTGGTTTTTAATAACTGTGGGCTTACTGTCATTTTATTGTTCATATTTTTTATCTTTTTTTCTTAGATAAATCTCTTTAACATTTCATATAATAAGGGCTTGGCAATGATGAACTCCTTTAATTTGACCTTATCTGAGAAGCACTTTATCTGCCTTTCCATTCTAAATGAAAGCTTTGCTGTATAGAGTAATCTTGAATGTAGGTCCTTGCCTTTCATGACTTGGAATACTTATTTCCAGCCCCTTCTTGCCAGTAAGGTCTCTTTTGAGAAATCTGACAGTCTGATGGGAACTCCTTTGTAGGTAACTGTCTACTTTTCTCTGGCTGCTTCTAAGATTCTGTCCTCCATTTTAATCTTGGGAAATGTAATTATGATATGCCTTGGTGTGTTCCTCCTTGGGTCCAACTTCTTTGGGACTCTCTGAGCTTCCTGCATTTCCTGGCAGTCTATTTCCTTTGCCAGATTGGGGAAGTTCTCCCTTATTATTTGTTCAATAACTTTTCCACTTGTTGCTCTTCCTCTTCCCTTTCTGGTACCCCTATGATTCAGATGTTGGAATGTTTAAAGATGTCCTGGAGTTTCCTAAGCCTCTCCTCATTTTTTTTTTGAATTCTTAATTCTTCATTCTTTTCTGTTCTGGTTAAATGTTTCTTTCTTCCTTCTGGTCCACTCCATTGATTTGAGTGCCAGTTTCCTTCCTGTCAGTGTTGGTTCCCTGTACATTTTCCTTTATTTCACTTAGCATAGCCTTCATTTTTTCTTCTAATTTGCAACCACATTCAACCAATTCTGTGAGCATCCTGATTACCAGTGTTTTGAATTCTGCATCTGATAAACTGGCTATCTTTCCATCACTTAGTTGTACTTTTTCTGGAGCTTTAATCTGTTCTTTCATTTGGGCCTTTTTTTTTTTTTTTTTTTTTTTTTTTTTTTTTTTTTTTTTTTTTTTTTTTTTTTTTTTTTTTTTTTTTTTTTTTTGTCTTGGCACACCTGTTAAGTAGTAAGGGGCAGAGCCTTACATGTTTTAGGTGTTTACCAGGGTGGGGCAACCCACATGGCTGTGCTGTGACACTGCATGTGGGGGAGGGGCCAAGAGGGAACAATGGTGCTTGTTCTGCTCTCTGCCAGATTTCAGTTACTCCCCCTGCTTCCCCCAAGCAAACTGGGCCACTCTGGTGCTGATTCCCATGTGGGTGGATTTGTGTACATTCTAGGACCCTGTGAGTCTCTCCAGTGAACTCTCCTGTGAGACTGGGAGTTACTGTTTCCTCAACCCCCACTGGTGTTTTCAATCACAGGTTTGAGTCTTTATTTCCCTGTGTTGGAAATCTGGGTTGTGTGCTCTGTCTCGCTCTCCAGTTGCTCCTCCAGATTTATCTACAAGCAAATGTGGAACTGCCCACTCCACCAGCTGCCACCTCGCTGGGTCAACCAACTGTCACCTTGCCAGCCAGCTGCAGCCTTGCTCACCCCAGTTCTCCAGCCTCCATCTTGCCAGGAGTCCTCTCTCCTGACTACCTGTGTCCACCCCTGCTACTGGTCTGGATGAATGTTTCTTCTTTAACTCCTTGGTTGTCGGACTTCAATGCAGTTCAATTTTCTGTCAGCTCTGGTTGTTTTTTGTTTTTAAATCATTGTTGTCCTTTTGGTTGTATGAGGAAGTACAGTGTGTCTGCCTATGCCTCCATCGTGGCTGGAAATCCAACCGTTTTTCATGGCGATTATCTCAGCATTGAAAACATCCAGCCTTTACTGACCTCCACTATGAAAGTTGATTTAAAAACTGTACTTGAAAAACAATTTAAAAAATTGTATAATTAATTAATTAATTAAACAATGTAAAAAAAACAAAAGCTGATCTACCCAACAAACTTTATCACAGATATGAGTTAAAAAGGTATGAAATTTGCAGATGTTTTAAATTGATTCTTATTTATAAGAAATAAATATCTCATATAAATAATAATATATCAGAAATTGCCTAGGGGCACATATTTGAAGACTAGTTTCCTTCTTTTTCATTATTTTCTGAAATATCTAATACTTTCTACTGCCTAGCCACATTTCAAATATGTCTATAAAATTAGTTGAAATTCTAAACTTTCTGTTTTCTTTTTAATGTACTATTTATAATATCTGGTCTGCTCAAATACTCACATCTCATCTGTGTTTCCCCCATGACAAACTTTCCCCCTAGGGTTAGAGGGAAAGCAACTTTTCTTCTTTTTTTTATTGTTGTTCAAGTACAGTTGTCTCCATTTTCATCCCACCACAGCCCCCCTACCCCACCCATTCCACCTCCCACCCTCGAACCTATACCCTTTGTCTTTGTCCACATGTCCTTTGTTTTTATTTGAATGAATCAAGTGAATTTGGAAATGCCACATATGTTTATGCTGTTTTTGTACACCAAATGTTCTGTAAGTACCATTTACATTGCAGTTCCATTGAATGTCCACCTCCTAGCCTCAACCCTGAAAGTTATGCTGTGTAATTTCTATATCCAAACACATTTACTTTGACATGCATCTGTTATGTGACACTGAATGTTGAGATCTTACCAAACTCAATCTCATTAATTAAATTTAGGACATAAAGTACCTATCGCATATCCATTTTTTCTAACTTCCCTAGAATTGGAACTCCAAATAACTTATTGCCAGATATTTATTTAATTTCCTAGCATTATTTGAAGATTGATAGGATCAATTGGATATAAGAAGAATCACTCAGTTTTCCAAGAAACCCCTTTAAAGAAAGATGATTTTTCATGCTGCTTTCTTTTTTATCTGTTTAAATCATAGAGTTGATAACAAAAGCTGCAAAGGAAAACACATAAACATGAGATGAGCTTGACAACAGAACAAAGCAATGACAGTGACAAATGTGAGAGAAGTGAATTGGGACTTGACGATCTCTCGGACCTCCCATAATAGCTATGGACTCACTAGGTTGAAATTCTTTTACAAGAGAGAACTATAAAACTTTATTTTTCAATGTTAATTAAGTACTCTATCTAGGAGACAAATATAATTCCCAATTTATGTAGTACTACTTAAATTTGAAAAATCTGAACCAGTCATTTATATAAATTCTTAAATAGTCAATGCTTACTGGACAATACACAGTTAATCAGTAAACATGGAGGCTGCTGATACAATTGGAGATGAGAATTATTTTAAGGTTATTCTCAATATTTGAAGCTCCATATTTCTTGGTAGGATCAAGACAAAGTTATAAAGTTTTCTGCAGTACTGCAGTACAGATTGAAAGACAAAAAATTCTCAAGTAACAAATGTGGCTCAAATCTTGCAGAATGTATATATTCAAGTAATTTGTATTAGGATAATGCATGTTTAAGTTTTTAATCTTGAAAAATTGTAAATCAAAAACACCTGAGAATTGTATCACTTTGTCATCAAACCTCTTTAATTTGTAAATCTCAAAGGGATAAATATCTTACCTGGCATCAAAACTAGTATAAAAAGCTTCCCTGACCAGTGTTGCTCAGTTGATTGGGCATTGTGCCACAAAATAAAAGTTCAAAGGTTCAATTCCTGTCAGGGCATATGCCGGGGGTATGGGATTGGGAGGCAACCCATCAGTTTCTCTCTTGCATTGGTGTTCCTCTCCCTTTTTTTCTCCTTCTTTCTAAAAATAACTAAATTAATTAATTGAAAAAATACTGGTATAAAAAGCTCATGTTCAGACTTTTTTGTCTTATTTTTGGTATAGCTAATAATTAGCATGATTAATAATGATAAAGTATATATATATATGATAACATGATGAAAGTCATTTTCTTAGGGAAAATAATAAATAAGAACTATAGGCTTGAGCAGGAGGATGGGGATGGTCTTTGAGGTGAGAATCTGCCATTCTCCCAGGTTGTGTGGCACCTGAATAAACCTTTCCTTTTTAGACCACCACCTGCCTCATGCATTTGGCTTTTTGTACTGACAGGCAGCCAAACCTCAATTTTTGTTTGGTATAAATAAATAAATTAATTAATTAATAAAATAAAGGTCAGCTTATTATTAACCGACTTCACTTTTCTTGTAGCTTGTGTATTCTACATTCTCCCCCTTCCATCTTTAAAAGTAGCTAACTCTTGAAAGTACAGACAAATAATGCCTGTTCTGAAAAGGTCTCTTGGACTTACTGTAAATATCACTGTATTATAAATCTGTAAATAATCCTCCCAACATCCATACTCATACCTCTGTACAAGTACATAATATGAAACTCATTTTGTTATCTTGTAGCAAACTCCTTCAAATATGAGAGTGCTATGGACAAGAACTGCTCTCAACATTTCCATCTTTCCTGTGGTACATAGAACAGAGTAGACCATATATATTGGTTGATAATGCCAGATCAAATAAATGAGCAAGCAAATTAAAGAATTCTGGAAAGATGCCACCTTTTACATGTTGACTGCTTAATTATCTAGTTTAAGGCATAAGCCTAAATTTTCAAATGAATCTGAAATATTTTTAATATAACATTGACATTCAGTTCTTTTATTGTTGTTGGCATTTGCTATGAAATACTGTAAACAATGTCTTATTCAGTGAGTAAAATTATTAAATATTGATCTAGTTGGGAATATTTTATGAATATTTTAAATATAATTATTTCATCAGATATATCATTTGACTTTTATAGTTTTTAAAAATATTCATATAAATACATATTCTATAAAACACTGTTGGAAATCTAAAAGCAATAACACATTTTACTTTCTAGTGAAATGTATAATAGCTCATGAGTTTAATTCTGAAGAGCATACTTACTGGGATATATCTTCTATTAAATACACACATTTCTTCTGTTTTTTGCATTTACAATGACCACATTGTAATAATGTTATTTTGTCTTACTTTCAACTAAAAAAATACAACTCTAATTCTATTTGCTGTGAATTCTATATAATTCTAAACCCTGAGAATTTTAAATTTAAACTTGTAGACTATAAATGGAAAATTGAGTTAGAAGCTTTGTTTCTTATTCTTCATTCCAATATTTTCATTAAAACGTAGAAAAAGTAAAAAATTTATTTTTTGGAAATGTTTACACAGCAAGATGTTCTTTTATTACCTGTCAAAATCTCATATTCCAGTAGTTTAATAGAACACATAATTTGATTCTAATTATGCAAATGCCTTTTTAAATACTGTATTTTTGTTGACAGGTACAGCAAATTGTTACACATATGAGTTTTTAAATATTTGAACAGATGTTATGATTACAAAACTTGGTGATGGTAAAATATTACAAAACTTGGTAATAGTAAAATATGGACTATGCAAATAGGGTCTATTGCAAAGAGTGTTGAAAAGCTGGAAAACCTACACATGCCAAAATGTCTAAAAATATAAGATAAAGTTTGGTCTGTCCTCAGATATTATTGTATATATGGTGTGTCTGAGAATGTCTTTATATATACATAATTTTAGGTGAATAGTAAGTAAACAAATACAACACCTATAGTGTAAGGATTTGGGAATGGCACAAGATGTTAAGGGGAGATGAGTTGTTAAAAGTAAAAAGGAAACTTTACAACTTTTGTGTAATTACATGCTGACTGAAGCCTCTTATATTTTATTGATTTTGCCACTTTCAGATGCTAATATCACTTGAATATTGTGAATATTTGGCAGATCATAAAAATTGATAGACTAAAGTTTAATGCATGATCATATTTCAGCTAAATATAGAAATAATCTTTGCTTTAACTTAGTTCTCTGTACTCTCTGTCCACATACAGAAAAGTCATGGATTTGGGGTCTGCTTTTTCTTATTATAGTTTGGGGAGCATGGTATCAAACCTGACTTCACCACAACCTGAAAATCCTTTTCAGTTTTTTATAGGGTTTCTTCTGTTTCCCACACTAGCTATTCCACTTTTCCAATCCCATTAAAACTGTCTAATCTTTTCACTCTCAGGTGACCTTTCTTTTTATTTCAGAGAGAAAATAAAAATTATTAGATAGGGACTATGTCAATTTCCTCTAAAAGACAAAACTGAAATAAGAACTATAGGAAAGGAAAACAAGAAGAAAATATAAATGGATAAGGTTTCCTCCTGCAACAAACACCTAAGTTCCTCTGGATCATCTGGTAACCTGTCAATATACCTTCCCTCATTTCATAGCCACTTTACAGCACCTTACAGTCTGTTACACAGGCCATGTTTTATAATTCTCCCTTGGCTTTCGGTTGGAATACACACACTTGCACACACACACACAACACCTAATTTTTCCCTCTTACATCTCCGGGCACCCTCAGAGAGTCATTTTTTAAAAATTACTTTTCCTTTGCCAAACTTCCATTAGTATTCCTTAAAAGTCCCTCCTAAATCCTCATGCCTCCTAATATTCAACAAATTTTCCCTTGGCTCTCTCATTTACTTCCACCACTTTACTTTTCTTTTTCTTTCTTTTTTTTTTTGGTAACTCATCCAGAATCTACATTTGCATCCTAGCTTCTCCTTGTCTTCGGATGGAATATTCACCACATATTGGACACAACTCCTTGGCCATGAGGAAGGAGCCTGAAACTTAGCATAGAACTGAGTGCAGCCGAACTCTGCAGCTTCTCTCCCCTGGGGACGTTCTCGTATTCATCCTGCCTCGTTGCAGGGCAGCTGTCTGACCTCGAGTGCCTGAAACAGAGGCAAGGGTATCATCCAAAATCTTCCAAAAATCTGCCCTGGTGTTATTCCTGGTAGGATAGTTTACAATTATTGAATATAACTGATTTAGAAAACATACTCCATTTTCTGATATTCTACAATTTAAATTGATTCTTCAATTATTATGTTCAATGATCTCATTTTGAAAGAAAGATGGAATGAAAGGCTAAAATGAAAGAAAATTTGATTAGATTTGCTATGAAATAAATATCATAGTCTTTCTTTATATTAGTAGAGCTAAATTTTATTCAGCTTGGCTTTCTTTCTAAAAATCTTTTACAAGAATGATTCTTAAGGTCTAATCCCAGCAGTGGAATTGCCGGGTCAAAAGGCAGTTCCATTTTTAGTTTTCTGTGGAGATTCCACAGTGGCTGCTGCACCAGTCTGCATTCCCACCTACAATGCACTACAGTTCCCTTTTCTCCACATCCTCTCCAACACTTGTTTGTTGTTTTGTTCGTGATGGCCATTCTGATTGGTGTGAAGTGGTTTTAATTTGCATCTCTCTGATGGCTAGTGATATGGAGCATCCTTTCATAAGTTTCTGCGCCCTCTGCATGTCTTTCTTTGAGAAGTATCTGTTCATGTCCATTTTTTAATTGGGTTGTTTGTCTTCCTGGAGTAGAGTCGAGTGCTTTATTTATTTTGGAGATCAAACCCTTGTCTGAGGTATCATTTACCAATATAATTTCCCATTTAGTTGGTTCCCTTTTTATTTTGCTAAGAATCCTGAAACAACAATCAAAATAACCTATGCACCACAATGTTCATAGCAGCACAATTTCCTTGAGTTTAACCTTATAGCATTATTGGCAGTTCTGTTTACTCACTTGTAAAGTGACTAGCTCTTTTGTCTTTTTCTTTATTTAGTTATCTGTATTATTTTACTTGTTGGTTTTTCATAGTGATTCTTGATACTAAACTTTTATGTACTAGTTTTATTGCTGTTTATACCTTCCAGTTTTTGTCTTATCTTTTAACTTTATAAAAAATGTATCTTAAATATAACTTTGATACATTAAATGTGGACATTGCTCTAAATTAGTTTTTCATGTTGTAGTGAATGAAACACATCTTTCTCTCTATCTATCATCTATCTATCCATTCAGTTAGTTCCCCTGACTCCTGGTTTCTCTTGTAAATGATGTCAGTTGAATTTGTCATAATGATCTTTATAAATGGCCCTGAAAAACCTTGCTAAACTTCTCTTTTATTTGAGCAATTTGTAAATGTGTGTAAGTTTTCCAAGTAGCTAATAGCATTATCTGTTAATAATATCTGTTTTATCCCTGTTGTCATGTTACTATCTGCTTTATCTTGAACTGAAATTCAGTCCTTTTAAATATTATTCTTTAATCTTTGCCATACTTCAGCCTTCTGAAGTCTGTTATTATGAATTTCAGAAATTATATAATACCTCGGCCCTGGCTGGCATAGCTCAGTGGATTGAGCGCGGGCTGCGAACCAAAGCATCGCAGGTTCGATTCCCAGTCAGGGCACATGCCTGGGTTGCAGGCCACGGCCCCCAGCAACCGCACATTGATGTTTCTCTCTCTCTCCCTCCGTTCCCTCTCTAAAAAAAAAAATAAAAATAAAAATAAAATAAAATAAAAAAAAAGAAATTATATAATACCTCCCAAAGAGAAAAAAAATCTTAGAATTTTCCATCACTATCCAGGCCCAGAATAATTATCTTCTCTCCATATATATATTTTGTTTCAAATATAAAATATAATTACTATTTTTAACCTGTTTCATAAATTAAATGGAAATACTATTTAAGAAATATTGTTTGGATTTTATTTTACTAAATATATTTTGTTGTGTTTTAGTAAATTTAGGAAAGATCATTGCAAAATGATTCACTTGTATGAGATTTAATTCTCAAAATTAAAATTAATATGATGTTCACTATATTTATACTATTACAATTATGAAGCTCTGAACTTTGCATATTCTGTTTTGATGAGACCACTATCATTTCCTTAGGTTATTATATATTGAATATATTGTTTTTTTATTTAAACACTATTTATTTTGCCCTGGCTGGTGTAGCTCAGTGGATTGAGCACGGGCTGTGAACCAAAGGGTCGCCAGTTTGATTCCCAGTCAGGGCACATACCTGGGTTGCAGGCCAGGTCCCTAGTGGGGGTCCATGTCAGAGGCAACCACACATGATGTTTCTGTTCCTCTCTTTCTCCTTCCCTTCCCCTCTCTCTAAAAATAAATAAATAAATAAATAAATAAACCTTTAAAAATAATAAATAAATACTATTTATTTTTATGTAAAAATTAAGTTTTGCAAATAATTAAATCTAGCAATATATTCAATCTTTGTTAGTAATTTAATCTTAGGTGTTAAGATGTCTTAGATAAATGTTAGTTTCCCTATGTGCAGATTTTCCTTACACAGATTAAAAATATACCACACATTTACGCATTCTTGGTTATTAAAAGGAAAAAAAATCATTTAGCACTTGTTTTGTTCTGGGCACTCTTTAGCCTTGACCTGCATTAATCCACTTAATCTTCATAAGGAATGTATGATACAGATACTTTTATTTATTTCATGTATTTTTAGTTTATTGTTTTTCTACCTGAGACATATGGAGAAGTATTTAATTTTCTGAGCTCTGTTTAAGACATCTATAAATTATATTTCTTAAACTGTTTATTATTATTGTTATTAAGATGAAATGAGGTTTTTTAAATATTTTATTTATTTTTAGAGAGAGGGGAAGGGAGGAGAAAGAGGGAAACATCAATGTGTGGTTGCCTCTCGAGCACCCCATTCTGGGGGCCTGACTTGGCTGGCAACCCAGGCATGTGCCCTGACCGGGAATTGAACCTGCGACTTTTTGGTTTGTAGGCTGGCGCTCAATCCACTGAGCCAGGGCTTAAATGAGGTTTTATGTGTAAAGCTTTCGGTTCCTAGACTATGAAAAAATCTCAACAAATATTACTGAGCTTTTGTGCACACATAAATTTGAATAATTTCTATAAAAGTTTATATCATAACATAAATACAAAAATATTATATCTTCTAAAACATTCAAATTAGGGGTGGCAAATAATATATAATCACAAAAAAACTAATAAATTTTCTTGACAAATTGTATATTTCTACAGAGGAAGTTTTCTCATATCACATGTTTATTTAAAATACTATTATTTGAACAATATTTAGTAAGCATATTACTAAAAGTTTTTGTAAAAAATGCTATATTTCACAGTTAGTGGAATAAAAGCCAAAGTCAATTATTTAAAAGTTACATGAAAATGATTTCTTAAACTAGGAAGTTTCAGATTTAGTCCCTAGACCAGGGAGAACATTAAAAAATATTGAATTTGTTGAAACTGTATTGATAAGCTCTAAGACCTTCTGATATTCTAGACATACTGTGCACATATTTTATAACATATTTCCCCATTCCTTTATAATATTTTATTCTTTCTTGATAATTTTTACATCTTCTTTCCTCTTGCCTTACCAATCTAAGTATTCTATGTGAAATTTTTAGATTAATTCAAAGAGAAAACCCTGCAAATTATTTTTATGTTTCTGATACTAGCATTGAAATACAGTACTATCCCTACTGTTTGGTATGACTTTACTTCATCTGACTCTTTCTGACCTTCACGTGGTCTCTGTTGGAAATAACATATTCTCATTTCCTCGTCATGAAATATTTCAATACCAAACTCATACCTGTTATTACACATCGAAAATGTTTTTCTTTAACACGAAGTAGAATATTATATTTATTTTATATACAGAAAAATTAATACATGTTTATGTTTTGAGACAAAAGCAAGTCAATACTTGTAATAATGGTGGTGATTGACACATAAATATAAGCTTAGGGTATATTTATATGGAGAAGTTGGACACATGTATACTCAAAATCTAACATCTAAATATATTTTATTAAAACTTTGAGCATACTGAGTAACAAACATTTTAATTTTACATGTCTGCATTTCAGAGTATATATATGGTTGTAATAAAAACAGCAGTGTTTTTATTATACTGGTCTTCAAAAGAATTATAAAAATGATTGAAATTAAGAATATTTTTATAGTTCTCAATTCAATATACACATATGCATGGTTTTGCATGCAGACATACACTGACAAAATAAGTCACATACAAAGTATATATTTAAGGGCCTTAAGACATCAAAGTTATGTGAAAATAAGAACATTTGTCTTGAAGTACTTAGTTCAGATACAACTCTTTAAAAATTTGTAGAAGGTCATTTTCATTTAGAGACATCTAAGAACACAAGATATGAAATAATAAGCATTGTACAATGAAAAATACAGCATTTGCTAATCCTTAAGTTCCACCTATGTAATTGCATATAATTCTATATATTTAGTAAGTTACAGTAGGTATATACTTATAAATTGCATGTATGACTGAGTTAATTAAGAAGCTTTTCTTCCAGCAACCAGTGAATGCATGGATAAATGGAAAAATCAATTGTCTTTCTCTGTCTCCCATCCTCTCTCTCTAAAATAAAATTAAAACATCAATGAATTAAAGAAAATATGAAGAAGAAACTTTTCTTCCAACTAATGTACCGGTGACCCTTCTGCCAGACAAGATCTGGAAAATTCACACTCCCTATGTAGGGGCAGCAGTGTATGAGTCAAACTTGAAGAGATGATAGTTAGTCCATTTGAACTAAAACTGTGATGGTAGAGCCTACAACCATTTGTACTAAGGTTATATGTTTATTCATAGTGACTTTAGAATGTGGGGTGTAATACTGTTCCTTTCTAGGACATATGATATCTACTAGATCTACCACTCTTTCTCCACCACCTACAAGTCACCAGTTTTGGAGCCATTACTGATATGTGGGGCCAGAGGTTTCCTCATTCTGTTTACAATTCTCTATTCTCTCAGTTCTTATAATTTGACTGTTAACTTCTGGATTCAATTGGTTTTCATTGTTACTAATCTCAGTGATAAGGTTTGCAGTATTCTCTATTTATATCCATAACAATTCAGAGTTTAGTCCTTAAAGCACAGATGTCATGCCTTGGTTGCAGACTTCAGTAATCATATTTCTAATGCTACAGCTATTTTAATTTTTCAATTTTTAAACTTGGGTGTCCTACAAATCTTTAAAAGAACAACTTCATGAGATTTCAAATTCAACAAGCATTTGTTGATGTGTTTTGTGTGGAAAGGAATCTTTTTATATATATTATTTCATTTAGTCTTCATAATATTTTATGACAAAAGCATTGAAAATCACATTTCTCATATTAGATGTGACTGTTGCGCTGAAATTGCAATTCTATCAGAAAAATCTGTCAGTACTTCCTACTTTGTTGTTGTGTGTTTATTTGGCTATGATTGAAAAAGGATTTCCCAAGTTAATCATTATATAAAAATAGCTACTCATCCTGGAATACTTCTTTCTAAATATTTTGCAAAATAACTCTTGTATCTTGTGTTCTTGGAAATGAATTTTCTAGCCTGGGGCTATTTTAATGCCTAATACTTGTACTGTATTGTCATGTTAAGTAATATGAGTTCCTAGTGTCTCTCTCTGTAATCATCTGCTAGGTAACCCTGTCTGATTATGATATGCCCACCACAATTATTTCCTCGTGTATTTGTGCACACATATTCACATGCATGAAAGAACACATACTGGCTCTTTCCTTTCATACTTCTGGGTTTTTGATCAAAAGATTTGGATGTAATAAACTGAGTTAGGAAAAATCTCCTTTGCTTTGGATAAAACCTGGCAGTTACTCTAGTGGACATGTAATTGAGTTCAAATTGTTTTTGGTTTATAACAGTAAATCCATGCATAGAGACGGGTGGATAAATACTACAATAAGATTTAAGTTAACACAGTTTAAAATGTAACATACCCCATCCACAAAGTTGGAACTTATGACAACGGAACCATAATAGGCTATATTCCAGATTTCTGGCCAACTAAAATTTTACTGACATCTTCTAGGGGAAAAAATGTAAATAATCTCTACAAATCTTACTGACTCCAAACCAGAGAGAGGGTATCATTTATTGAAGTGCTGGGGAGTTGATAATGATGATGAGAAGCAAAATGGGTAATGGAGTCTGGGATTTGGGAGGCCTTCCACCTACACTCCTGCGTGTGTAAAGAGAAAAGCCAGCATCTGGCATACCAGATGGTTTATATTTGTGATGCCCAAGGATAAAGGAGAGTGTGGAAGACAGAAAGACATATTCCTACTGATACTAATAGTGTAGTGTTCAAATTACACTAAAAGCTTTCTTCTCTACAGGAGATTAATGTTCCTATGCATCAAAAAGAAATTTAAAAAATTAACTTTTAAAGAAAGAAACATGCTGAATTTAATTATATTTTTCTTTGTAGAAAATGGAATCCCCTGATTATCTGCAGAATTTTATCCATTCTAACACAGTGTTATTTGCTCAACTAGTGGCTGACCATAGCTCAGAGAGGAAAAGCCCCTCTTAGTCATCATTCTGTATGCGTTTTGTCCTGATTAAAAACATGAAAGGTCGAATGCCCCCTTATTTCTTGAGTTACTTTATGTTTGTCTAAGGAAAGATAGTCTCACAAAATAAATAGGGAACTATGTCATCTAGCAGATATTTGGTTTAGGGCACATCTTAATGTGATTCTTATATTTTAGCTCCCCTTGCAGAACATTGGGCTTCATTAAGAATTTTCTCAAGCAATTAGATATTTTTTACCAATTACTTAGTCCATGGAAGAATGCAAGTGATCATGCTTAACAGAATGGATTATAATGTTGTTTTAAACATTCAATGAAAAGAAACTGAAAATAAAATTGAATTTAGAGAGAGGCATTTAAGCCTGAATAACTCAAATTTTGGAATATACTTAAAATTTGATTATTGTGTTATTATTTGGTTGAGATAATATGGCTAAATAATCATAAGTGATGGTGGGTTATCCTTTTGAATAAAATTAATGTCAACAATTGATCACCCAAATAAGTAAGTAACGGAGACTAATGCTGAAAATAAGGGACCAAAAGGTGGATTTAGTGTACTGGGAAGTTTGGGCTAAGCTCTCTGGCATGAAAATGGCTGGGGTAAATTTTGAATTAGGGGAGCAAACTTTTCTTAGTTACATGGAAACAAGTCATGATTGAGTTAATAAACTACTGTTGAAATAGAAGTAGTAGTTCTTGTTACTGCATTGCCCTTTCTTTCTATTCCTTAAAGTTTGTGAAATACTTCAACTCTGTTTTTGTGGTGTTGTGGAGAATTAAGAAGGGCCTATTCTCCAAATGGGACTAAGTGAACCCTTAACTTCTCTTCCTTTTCTTGTTCCATCTTAGTTCATTTGCTGTGATTAATTTATTGGAGTCTTATTCTCAAATATTTTCTCCAGTCAAGTTACTTGACTCAAATATTCTGTCTTTTTGATGATCCTATTCATCTTTCATTAATCTAATAGAAGGACGATATCTTAGATACCAGGGTTGGAGTCGTTTTTCTCAGTAAATTGCCTCTGATATATTTTCATCTAGCTTTCAGGACTAAAGATGAAAAGGACAGACATATGTTTTATTCCCTTTACCCAAACTGTTTTTCTTCTGGCATGAAGCTTATAGGGATTTTTCCCCTTAGAAATAAAGAATTTTAACCATAATTTGCCTAAAAAAATTATTATTTTTTAAAAATCTTATGACTGTATAAACTAATTCAAGAAGTACATGTCTTCCCTCTATGCAAGAATATTTCTTTTGAGTATTTCTTAATTTTTTTCACCTTTTCTCTAATTTTTGGTCTCTTGTGAAAAACTTATTTTCCACAAGTGAGATCCTTTGTATGTATTTGCCACATCATCTCTTTTCTGATTTTTTTAATGTTTTTAATCTATTTTTGACATTATTAAAAATTTCTATTTCACATAGTTAATTCTAGTTTCAACAGTTACATGCTTCATTTTGTTTATTTTATGTTTTAGTTTGAATATATATTCTTAATGTTAGGGCCCTTTTTCCTTTACACATAAATCTTTATAAGTAAGATGTATGTGTACTCATCTTTTTTTATCCCATAATTCTATTTCATTAGTTTTGTGTTTAAAATTTTATTTATTATCTCTAGTCATTATGTGATGCAGACCCTGGCCATGAGAGATAAATTCACACAGACTACAAAAGTCCTGTGGAGAAAAAGGGACAGCATGGCCATTCTCTACGGGAGAGAGAGGGCCCCGACCCCTGCCTGGACAGGTTTTTATTGCTTTTCTGGGTACATTCCATTGAAGATGGTCCTCATTTACTATGCACAGGTTGCTCTAGGTGATTACCTTTTACAGATAACAAAGGAAACAATGTTGCTAAGAGAAGGATTTTACAGATCCAGGGGAAAAGTGGTTGAACTGGTTACACTCCATACTTGAAAGGTTTAGCACAGACTTTAGGAAGTTAAAGATATGCAGTAAACATTTGCTGACTTAATCCAGGGTGAGGGTTAATCTAGGGTGAGCAAAAGCAAGTTTCATAGCAGCCTAGGTACAATGCAGGCCTGATTCCCCATGGGAAAACCTATCCATGGGTGTGGGTCCTGTGTGCCAGACCTTGTTCCCCACTGGCCTTTCTGGGTGGGGGCTGGGCTACACTTCCCATACCACGGCTGGAACGGTCCTCTATAATTATGTATTCTCTTAGTTTGATGGAGTTCAGACATCTTGATGGGCACTTTGTAGTTTGGGATTACTGCAGGTGGTGGGCGGGGGAGGAAAAATGATTTCTGAAGACAGAACAGTGGGCTACTGTAATACTTCTCTTGTGTAGAAGAAAAATACAACTAAAATCATTATTTTAAGCTTTATTAAAAAGTTAATATGGGAAAGGTCAAGATAAGTGTTCTACAGGAAACCAGTTGCCCAAAGTATTGGTAAATTGAGAAAAGTCAAAGTTCAGGATTTTTTTGTTTTGCTTTGTTTTGTTTTGTTTTGCTGAGAATGGTTCAACGTTTAGTTTATTGAAGGAATGGAACACTAAAATTGCTTTAATTACTAAGGATGTATTGACAGTAAGACTGGTTCACGCTTTTGCTGAGGGTCAATTTGGACTTGTTACGAGGGAAAGGAAGGTGCAGTGGAAGCTAAGGTCTTTTGTACATAAGTAGAAATTTTTCATTTCTTAAACATCTTTCACACTTGTTTGCCTACACAAATGCAGCCTTAGATTGACCTGTTCCCAGGATTCACAATCGTTCTCTGTTTTGTTACTTGCCTGATAAGATGTTTGACAATTTCTTGCATATGTTTCCTTTTTTGTTAGTATAAATAGTTATAATTTAAAAAAACTGGTCTTGAATTAGTAAGTTAATATCACATATGCCAACATGTTTGACTACATAAATAATTAAGAAATTAATGGTGATGAAATGCTAGCTATTTTGAACTGAGAGAAAAATATGGACATATCATAAATCATATGTTTCATTAAATAGTCCTTTGAGTTTCTTTGACTTGTGCATTTGTTTTAATAAAGTGCATTACCTAAAAATTAAATAGCAATTTCACAATAGAGTCAAAGGTCTTAGAGATGACAGTTATATTAAGTCATGGTAAAAGGATAAATGAAGACAAATAACAAAATAAAGTAAAATAGAATCTAACTATTTATTTGTAATAAATATGGCTAGTATTCAGTTTATGGCACTTTTCATTTTGTCACATTAATGTGAAGTTGTTTTTAATAAAAGGCAGATCTTCTAAATTAATGGATTTATTCTTTCTATAAATGGGTGTTTAAAAGCTTTCAAAATTTAAATTATCTTTAGGAGAACAAATACACTAATTTATTTGTACAAAAAAAGGAGACAAATATTCAATAGAGGTTAAGTGGCAACAACGAATCACTTAAAAAAGATATTACATAATTTTGTTGTTGACTTGAAAATTATTAATTTTATATTGTCAATAAACATATCAATAACATAGAGTAATGCAAAATTAAAGTGACTATTGAAAGACATATCATAATAAGTTTTCAAATATTTGAATATCAGCCTATTATTTTAGTTACATAAGTTTACAGATTTTAAAAGAGTTAAGGCCATACAGTTAGTACTGATTATATAGATTATTGAAAAGTATTCCACAATCCTACACTAAGCCTTGATTGTCCTTTGTCTGTGATAGCTCCCTGGTAACAGGCAAATGTAGCATCATTTGTAAACTTCTCCATTACCTGGTACAGAATGTTTGAATATAAATATATTGGGGGTATCACTAATTCAGTACAGGAACACCAGCTGCAGGTTCTGACAGAATACATTTTGAGCCAAAAAATAAATTTGGATGTGTGAGTGCCTATACTATTCTTTATTTCACCTATTAAATGATTTCTGTTTTGCAAGCTTAAAATATTTTTTCTTTGATGTTCTAAAGAGAATTCTGTTTTTCCTAGCCCATTTTATAGACTTGTATAATATAAAATCATGATATTGATTGGAGACAGCATGAGAGAAGTGTATATCAGAGATAATATTTTTCATACAGAGGAAGATTTAATACTGAAATGAAATATTAGTTGTAGCTGTTTCACATTAGACAGAGATATAAATTCCAGACACATATAAAATAAAAGAAAAATCTCTTAGATATAGAAAGTATTAAATAACATCTTGATTGTTTTATGGAAGAAAAATTACTAAAAGTACATAAATATATCCATTAGGCAAGTAAAAGAAATAAAAGTCATCTATATTAGAAAGAAGTAAAATTGTCTCTGTTTTCATATAACATGATATATGTAGAAAATGGTAAAGATTCTAAAAAAACTGTTATAATGAATAAACAAGTCAAAGTAGCAGATTTCAAAATTATACAAAAAATAGTTTCCCTTCTGTACACTAAAAACAATCTGAAATAGAATAAAGGCAACAATATAATTTATAACAGCATAAAAATAACAAAGTAGGAATAAATGTTACCAAGGAAGTAAAAAAATGTTTACACTAAAAAGGACAGGATACTGATGACAGGAGTTGAAGAAGACAGCAATAAAGGGAAATATTCTGTGTTCATGGATTGGAACAACTAATATTGTTAATATGTCCATACTATCCAAAATGATCTATAGATTCAATGCAATCCTTATAAAAATTCAGATCGCATTTTTTCACAGAAAAATAAATAACAATTCTGAAATTTATATGGAACCACAAAATAAGTCTCAAATAACCCAAATAATCATGAGAAAGAACAAAGCTGGAAGCATAACACTTCTTGATTTCTAATTATGATGCAAAGTATAGTAAATAAAACAGTATGATGCTGGCTTAAAAACAGGTATCTAGATCAATGGAATGGAATAGAGAGCGCAGAAATAAACCTGTGCATGTATGGTCAACTAATCTTTGACAAGGGCACTGATACAGTCTAGGGAAGGGATAGACTCTTCAATAAATGATGATGCAAAACCTGGATGAGCATTTTGGGTGGAGGTGGCCAAAGGGGAGGGAAATGGAATATCCATTATACTATAAATAATAAAAAATTAAATAAAATCATATACACATATAAACAAGAAAAACACACACCTAATTATTCTGATAATTAAATGTGACAATATTCATAAAATAGCTAGTAGGTCATACAGTTAGCACCAAAGAAATGGTTGTTTAAATAAAAACATAATATTAATAAATATATAAAACTTTATTTGTCAATTCTACTTTAATAACCTGGAAGAAATAGAAAACAATACAAGTATAACCTATACATCTGAAAACTAACACATTTTACAACATATATGTAAATATATATTCATATATGTATATATTTATGTATCTTATATAACATAAGGTCATAAGAATAATTATTGATAACAATTTTATCTAATCCACTGAGTAAAATATCACATATGATAACTATTACTTATTATATTTATAAAACTTATATAATAATTAATCGGAAAGACAGACAATAGAAAAGTAAAAGACACGCATTTTTGAAGGTGACAGATGTGGTTACTACCTTAATTATAGTGTCATGATATTATGAATGTGCATATATGTTCAAAGTCACCAGGCTGTATGCAAATATGTGCAGGTTTTTGTAAATCAATAATACCTCAATGAAGCTGTAAAAAAGACCACATCAGATGAAGAATTATTCTTAATTTGTTTCTCCTGTTCCTCAAACAAATTAAGAGCCAGAAGAAAACAGAGCCAGAGCCAAGAACTTGGACACAGGTAGTTTATGGGGAAGATAATCTCAGGAAATAGGAATGAGAGAACATGGAAAGTGATTCAGGAGAAGGAGAGGCAGTAGATGTAGAAGACTGATGTTACAAACAAAAACTCTGTAGAGCTGGGACCTCTCAGTAGCAAACAAAATGCCTACCAAATTTTTCTGTCAAAAAGACAGAAAGCTGGAGGATCCTCATTCCAGCACTGGCCCTTAAACTCTACTGTATGAAGCTTGACTTTGAGGATTAACATTAGCACTTCAGGACAGTACTTGAGAACCATCTGAGCAAGCTCTTCCTGGTCTCCCAGAAAGACCTGAGGCAGAATTCATAAAGTCTCTTGTTGCAATCTTGAGACTGGCTGCTGATTGTGTGAATTTGCACAGAACTGCCCACTGAACTTGCCAGTGCTGAAATCAAAGATGAGCCAAGGTGATGTGAGCTATACATAAGGAGTCTTTCTACAAATGTAAGTGAGAAATTTTCAAAAGATATAATCCCAAACAAGTAATGAATACATTAAAATAATAATTAAATTTTCTATAACCAGGAAATAAAAATTTAAAAGAAATATTTCACTTCATTAAATATTATTTAAAAAGTAGATCTGAAACTTTCAGTGGATAAGAAATTTTGTAGAAAATGTACTCTCATACACAGATGATAGAAATGTAAATTATATAAGTACCACTTATGACTGTATACCTGAAAAAAAATTCAAACTACTATCACCAGAAAAAATATCATATATTCAGGTGGTGGAAATAAAAAGTAGCAACTAAAATGAAGTAACTTGATTTATATTTAAAATTGTAGGTAATGTTCAGAGTTATGATATGTATGAAAGCAAGTTTTGTAGCACATAAAATATATCGATTATTGCTTAAATACATGAAAAGGAGTGTTGTGTGTGTAGAATGACATTATAGAGATAAGGCCTGAAAGGGTGTGGAAGAACCACAAATACAAAATACAAGAAAGAGGACTAATAGTGGGGTCATAAATAAAAATAGTGGATTACAAACGAGAGTGTAAACTTTTGTATCTTTAATAAAATATTAACTGAATTTTACAATGAAGCATCATAAAACCAAAACTATAAAACAGAGGTTCTTATAAATTAAAACGTTTTCAATTATTTTTAGTTTAAATTGACATTATTGTCCTTATTTACCATATTTTGCTATGCATAATGCACCCTTTTGCCCAAATTTCTGAGGGAAAAATAAGGATACGTATTATACACATGGGAATTAGTGCTGAAACATGGATGTGCATTATACATGGCAAAATAATTCCATTGTCTTGAAGATAAAAAGGCATTTCTATTAGGTATGGTTCTCCAGAAAAGCAGAACTAAGGGGATATTTATTTAGTTATTATAAGGAGTTGGCTTAAGTGATTATAGAGGCTGAGAAGTATCAAGATCTGTAGTTGGCAAGTTGGGAACCCAGGACAGCTAATGGTGTAGTTCCATTCTGGGTCTGAAGGTCCGAGAACTAGAAGTACCAAAGGTATAATTTCATTTCACAAACTGGCAGGTTCAAGACCCAAGAGAGCCAGTGTTTCATTTGGAGTCTGAAGACAATAAAGGAAGGGGGAAGAGGTAGAAGGAGGTAAAGGCAAAGATAAATGATGATGGAAGGAGACTTGACTTGCAGTGGTAAACACAAAATATAATAAACAGATGATGAATTATATGATTCTGAAACCTACACAATTTTATTAACCAATGTCATCCCAATAAATCAATAAAAAAGGAAAAGAAAACAAAAGAAAAGAGAAGTGTCCCAGATCAATTCATTCAGGCAGCAGGAGCTTTCTCTTAATCAAACTTTTTGCTCAATAGAGGTCTTCAGCTGACTTGGATAAAATCTACCACATAAGGGAGAGCAGTCTAATTCACTCAGTCTGTGGATTCATGTGTTAATCCTATGCATAAATGCCCTCACAGACTTACCAAGAATGATGTTTGACCAAATATCTGAGCACTCTGTGGCCCTAACATTGACACATATAATCAACTATCACAGTCCAACTCTCAACTTTAAGATAATATATGCTTAGTATAAAATAAAAAAGAAACAATGAGATAAATAAGAGAGAAAAATTTAAATCTCCAATCAATAATAAATATTATTAACCTTTAATTCAAAAGACATTTTGATAATATGTCTAAAATGTGCAAATATGTTATTAATTATATTCTCTTCTTTTTGCTTTTCCTTTAAATGCAACAACATGGACGGACCTTGAGAATTTTATGGCAAGTGAAATAAGTCAGTCAGAAAAGGCCAAGAACCATATGATTTCACTCATATGTGGGATATAAAACTGAAACTCAGAGATGCAGAGAGACGACAGTATGGTGGTTACCAGAGTGAAGGAGGTGGGACAGTGGAAGAGGGTAGAGGAGGCCAAATATATGGTGACAGGTGATTCAGCTATGCGTGGTGGACACTCAATACAAGATGTAGGTCATATATCACAGCAATGTACACTTGAAACCTATATGACCCTATTAACCATCGTCACTCCAATAAACTTAATAGACAAAAAATGATAGTTTATTTATACACTATAATATCTGTTCAACTTTTAAAATTAAACATAATTTAAGTGCCCCATAATTTTTAGCATACAGATTCATGATCATTTCATTATTTTTGTGAAGCCACAAAAATAAGTTAAAATAATATTTAAATCAGCAAAGGGAGTTTGAAAGATTCTGAGAGGTGAGGTGAGGCCAACGATATGACCAATGGCTTTGGTAAAAGTTGATCACTGGTAAGCTTGATGAAAGCAA
The DNA here is from genome assembly GCA_004024845.1 of Tonatia bakeri. Classification (NCBI taxonomy): domain Eukaryota; kingdom Metazoa; phylum Chordata; class Mammalia; order Chiroptera; family Phyllostomidae; genus Tonatia; species Tonatia bakeri. Next base: position 84,229 of record PVIA01001530.1, read on the forward strand.
CTCTGTTCAGTACACTGATACAAAGATGGATTGCTGTGGATTATAGAGACAACTTGAGTGAAGAGAAAGAAAGACTTATTAAGAAGCTAATGAGTCGTAATTTGGGGGATCTTATCGTGGATAGCCTATGCCCATACTAGATGCCTTTAGGCAGCTCCAAAAATCCATTCATTTTATCTTTTGTGTAAATTATCATACTAATCAAATCAAATCACTAACACTACAGCATCAGGTAAACTGCTAAAAGTTATGTTTTCTCATTAGTACTTTTCCCAGTAAAGTTTTCAACCTAAGATTCCATGGAGCTTTAAGTTGGTTTAAATACATCTACTCAAGTAATGTAGTATTACCCTCATTTTTAACACTGTGAGTTGTACTACCATTGTTTATGCCTTTTGTCAATGATAACAACAGTTGGCCCTAAAAGCCTGTTTAATGACCTATAACTCCTTCGGAGAAAAATTGTAGATGTTGAACTCAAAACTGCTAAGCTATATTCAAATTTCATTTGACGTTTTAAAAAGTTATTGTGTTTTAGGAATAAACTTAATTAAATAAAGTAACCTTACAATCCTATATAAAATGTATTTGATATCTATAATGCATTCAATTATATTGCCAAAAACAAATCTTTCAGCTCTGAGGTCTTAAAGTGTAATAGTGTCATATAGTGTACCACATCTGCCCATGAAAATCTCAGACTATAATAGTTGTGCTATCAATGGCTCTTAATACTCAAAAACTAGTGATATATTATGCCATGTTGACATATATAAAATTTAATAACAAGTATTGAGGTTTTGAGCTAGCTCTCTGATGTCTTAAAGAAATGAATACATAACTGGGAAAATAAGAGAAATGAAAAGATACATGAACGACAAATTCATGTCTTAATCAGCATAATCTAATCACCATTTAACTAATTACGATGTATGGTGCTATACAAGAGGTTTTGGTGTTATTGTACTCACTATTTCTCTGGCTTAAGAAAAGCAGTGGGGACAACTTTACTGTTAACATATAAATTAAGTAGAACAAAATATTTTTGGTACTTCTACCCATGAATCTGTTGCCTGTCAGTTCAATTATGAAAATAAAGAAAATAAGTAAATAAGTAAATAAATAAAGAAATATCAAGGATTATGGGCTCACTTGAAGGAAATTATTTTAACATAAATAAATATATGCATTCATACAGTAATATATAAATCCCTACTTTAGTATTTTCTTGTTTTTAGAAAAATGAGTATGTAATAGAAAGTTTTAATTACAAGAAGAAAACATGCTTTCTATGTCTAAAGTCTGGACAGGTTTATTATACATATGAAATCTATCACAAACGGCCTTGGTAAATGCTTTTGACTGGTTTCTTCTTTTTTTCCTAACATTTTTTACTGAAAAATAATTTATTTTACTATCTGTTAAGTAACATTATTTTAAAATCTATAGTTACTTGCAATATGACCATTGCTTAAAATGATTATAAGAATCTTATTAAAACCTATCTTTTAGAATATAAAACAATTTCAAAAGAAAAAGCTTAAAGTAATTGAAACAAAATAATGTGCACTTTACGTTTGGACATTGTGCACTGATGCCCACATGCTATCACTTTTACCTATCTATATAATGTTAGAGTTATATGCACAGTCTCATCAAAGATTAGACTAATATGCAGCATTCTGATTCATGGCTTCTGACTATATTGTTGTTTAAGGAAGATCCAATACCTTTAATGTTATATTGTAGAAATAATATTATATTACACAGAAGGAAAAGTCATATACACATTTAGAAGTCTAACAGTGTCTGTTTGAAGCATGTCATTATCAAACTTACTCTTCAACTCAAGAGTATTATTCCTTTGTGGAGGAGTTTTGCAGATGCTGGTTCCTTCTTCCCTTCTACCACTTTTTAAACAACCACTGTGCCTTCAGTATTAGAATTAGAGAGGTCACACTTTGTTCCTTATAAAAGTTGTTCCCTCTGAACCGAAGAGCTCTTCCATCTGTCTAGTTCCAAATGGCTACGGACTTCTAAGCAACCTTATTAACTTCTTTTTCTATATTCATCCATGCCGAATAAGGCTTAATACTGAAAAATAACAGCATGATATGCCTTAGCTAGAATGCATACAATTGTTTTCTCAGCAAGAGTTCCACCAAAAGCAATGCTCCATAAACTTAGGAATTGTGCCAAATTCAATGAACTCTCTCGCTTCCATGTAATGAAGCAGTTAAGCATTCTCTTCACTGCCATAATATTCTATTTCCCACTTTGATCAACTTTGCAACAGCTGTGGCAGCTTTGGCCTTTCTGCAGAATTGATGGGAATCCAAATTAACATTCTTTTCCCATGACTTCTCAGTGAAGAATCTAAGTCTTGAAAACACTAGATTCAAAAATAAGATGCTAGGTGCATCAGTTTGAATTCTTCTCAATATAGTTAAAGGTGGTCGTTTGGAACATTTAAGATAAACTCTAGCTGTTTAATGTAAGAGACCATTCTGCTTGGCGTGGGCCCAATTCCCACTCGGAGATGCACAGGACCCACGCCCATGGATAGGTTCTTCCATGGGGAATCAGGCCTGCAATGTACCTAGGCTGCTTTGAGGCTTGGTTTTGCTAAAACTCCCTCACCCTGAATTGAGGCAGCAAATGTTTACTGCAAAGTAACTTCCTAAAACCCATGCTAAACCTTCCAAGGATGATTGTACCAATTCAACCACTTTTCCCTTTTCATTTGCAAATATCCTCCTTCTGTGGTGTGATTAGCAGCATTAGTTGTTTTGTTTTCTGTAAAAGGTAACCACCTAAAGCTAACCTGTGCATAGTAAATTAGTACCATTATGCAATGTGTCAAGAAAAGAAATAAAGGCCTGTCATGACTAGGGCCGCAGCTTTTGCTCCCCTTGAGAGAAAAGCCATGCTTGGTCTTTTCCTCCATGGGACTCGGTAGTCCGTGTGAATGTCTCGTGTCTCATCCACAATGTGGCAGGCCCCATGAGCCGGGGTTCGTATTAGTTTAATAAGCTTTGCTGGATACTTTCTCTATGTATACCCTCTAACTGGCAAATGTTTGGCATACTGTGTCTTACACACATCTTCCAGAACATAAGTGGTGCTGTTTCACATTGCCATTGACATCTAAGTACAGTTTATCAATAAATTCTGTACTTTTAGTTTGTGTGCATTCAGAGTAAAATTATAGAGTCACAGATAACCCAGAGGAATTACAAGACATTTAATTATTTTGTATCTTCTCCATTTGGTCTCAGCAGCAAATTGTATGTAACCATGGGGAAAACAAAAACAATTCACTTTTTTACTCCTTTTAGAAGATATTTTACCAGTTACCATCTTGATGCATCTAAGGCATTTTAATTTGTATTACCTCTAAAAATCTAAATAAATCACTAAAATCTCTACTCCTCCTTCATTTTTTTGTTCTTGAGAGTCTGGGTGTTACTGTTGATCAATTTCTCAACCTCCTCTTGCTGTCTCAGTTTTGCTGGTATGTTATCATTCATCCTTTCACACTGAGTTTACTCAGCAACTGAAACACATTCTTAACTCAGCACTAACCGACAGCTTGCATGTTGAGGACTTATATAGGTTCTTGTGGAGAGAAAGTGTTTTGGACTGAAATGCCAAATTTACTGTTTCACCTGCTGACTTGGACTCTATATACTTTTCTTTGAGTCTTCTTCAGATATCAACACAACAAAAACGAGTTAGATTACAATTCCCCTCCTTTAAGGACATGTATATTGTACATGAGTCTGAAATGTGTACAAAAGTCATTACATTTAGGACATATCTGGTTTCTGTCTTTCCCAGAATTCTTGCAACTTCATTATTTTATTGTTTCTTTCACTGATTTTGTATCTTTAGAATCCTTTTTTAGTATTTTTAAGACAAACTACAATGTATTTCTAAAAGATCTTTTTAAATCTAAATTTTGAGGTCTCTAAGCCCTGATAAAATTATTGAAAATTATATAGTACAACCAAAACAACTCCCCTGCATGTAGGTAAACAAGGAAGTGAGAAGATGCAGTTATGCCACAGACATCAACCCACAGAAACCTCCAGCTGCCTTGGATGTGCTGTTCCAAGCTCCATCACTGTCCCAAATGGAATGATTCCAAACCCTCTCACTAGCTGAGGATTCACTGAACCATTGTGCTCTCGGTGGCTCTTCTTCACTGACCTGCCACAACCAGCTTGGCAGGTTGCTACACTGCCTATTCTCCTTCCTATCCTAACATTTTGGGTGACTCACTTAGAGGATAATGGGAGAACTAACCTCTTTACCTTGAAACTTCCATTAGCACTTTTTAAAGGTGTTATTTATTCCTTTTTAGAGAAAGTGGAAGGAAGGGAGAAAGAGAGGGAGAGAAACATCAATGTGTGGTTGCCCCTTGTGCACCCCCAACCAGGGTTCTGGCCTGCAACCCAGGCATGCATCCTTACCTGGAATTGAACCTGTGACCCTTTGGTTCTCAAGCCAGTGCTGGATCCACTGAGCCACACCAGCCAGGGCCGATTAGTATTTTAGAACATTTACTAAAATAAGAGATTTAGTGTACAGAAGGCTTGTGGTCTTTGCTTTCTATCCTGGTATGCATGTGGAATATATGGGGAAGGTAGGCAATTGTTGCTACAAAACTGCACTCATCACTTAAGTTGCTAATTTAGCAAATGTGTATTAGTCCAATGCTGCTATAATAAGAGTATGTATATATGTATGTGTCTACCTAAGGTTGGCAGTAATAGAAATGTTAGGCAGAAATTCATGACATCTTCCTACTCCTACCTTTAAGCAATGACTCATGTTATTAATTTCATTAAATTGGGGAAATTTTCAGGTCATCTTCAAAGTAAATTAATAAAAACTGACCCTTTTCAGATTTAAGATATATCTCATGCATACGTACTGTCTAATTTCCTGCTTGCTTCTGTATAGCTTTGGACCAGTAACACTAGGAAACTTACTGAAAATCTTAAAACAAGTTGCCCATTTTCTAATAGCATGGATGTGCATTCATAACCTTCCTGGTTCCCCCATAAATCCTTATCACTTGAGGTTTCAAACTAGTCTTGAAGTTAGACCCTCAGGCTCTGCTTTAAATCAAATCAAATGCTACATTTCCCCATCCTTATTGAAATTGATTCTCCCTGCAGCTGTAGAAGGCTAAAGTCCTTTTTGTCTTTGCTTCCTTAGTATGTCTTTACTGCCTCTGAAAGGGAAACGCAAGACTTTAAAGGACCTACCACTAAGATTACCCAGAAAAGCTATAATTTAGAATTGAAGGACACATAGAAAGCTTCCCAGACAAGAAAAAGCTAAAGGAGTTCATCACTACCAAACCAGTAAACCATGAAATATTAAAGGGTCTTTTTTAAGAAGAAAAAAAGATTAAAAATATGAGCAATAAAATGACATCAAATACAAATACACTAAAACAATTGACTCTAAAAACATAAAATAAATGAATAAGCAGAACAGGAACAGACTCATAGACACAGAGAACATGCTGACAGTTGCCAGGTAGGAGGAGGGTTGGGGAGATGGGGACAAAAGGGGCAGGGTTAAGGAGTCCAGATTGGTAGTTATAGAATAGTCATGGGTATGCAAAGTACAACTTAGGGAATATAGTCAATAATGTTCTTTTTGTTTTGTTTTGTTTTTATTTTTTAAAATATTTTATTTATTTTTTGAGAGAGAAGAGGGGAAGAGGAGGAGAAAGGAAGAGAAACATCAGGGTTTGGTTGCCTCTCATGCATCCCCTACTGGAGACCTGGACCACAACCCAGGCATGTGCCCTGACTGGAATCAAACCAGCAATAATGTTCTAATAACTATATATAGTGTTGATGGGTACAATTTATTAGGATAATCACTTAGTAAGTTATATAATGTCTGATCATTGGGATGTATACCTGAAACTAACATAATATTGTATGTCAACTGTAGTTAAAAATAAAAAACAAGTTTTAAAAAAGAGATTAGAGAATGTTGCATTTAGTTTGCACTGACCCTAAAACACCCAATGTGGGATAATACATTATAACTTTCAGTTTCTTCTTATTTATGACTATCATCTTATAATCTTATAATTTAAAGTCATGTTTTCACTGAAGTAGTTAATCAACTTTATTACTTAAATAGAGGGAAAAAAGATCAGTTCTGCATTTTCTTAACATGTAAAAAGCCTCAGAAAAACCTTGTTCTCAATAAGACAAATAAAATTCTGATGATCTAAAAAATGTAAATGTCTCTAGAGCCCATTACAAAGTTCTAGTTATTGGGCAAAATGCCTGGATATAAAAGGATTGAAAGCAGATACTGTAGGTGATATTTGTACACCCACATTATTTGTGATCTATGGAAAAATTATTTACAATAACCAAATTGTGTAAACAACCCAAGTGTCCATTAAGAGATAAATGGATAAGCAAATGTAGTATATACATCAGTGAAATATTATTCAGCCTTAAAAAGGAAGGACATTCTGACATATGTTGCAACATGGATAAACCTTGAGCACATTATGTTAAGTGAAATAAGTGAGTCCCAAACCTGGGGAGTTATGTTTAATGGCTATAAATTTTCAGTTTTATGAAGATGATGGTGGTGATGGTTGAACAGCATTATGAATGTATTTAATAGTACTAACCTACACACTTTAAAATGGTTAATATGGTAAATTTCATGTTATGTGCATTTATTTACCACAATTTTAAAAAATTGAAAAAAAAAAGGAAAAAAGCTATGGAACATTATCAGACTATCTCTCATATATAAAAACATTGGAGTCCCAAAAGGGCAGAGTGGAGGAACATAGCAATATACTTTTTGGAAAATTTAAAGAAATACAAATTTTTTAAGATTTTATTAATTAGCTCTGGCTGGTGTGCCTCAGTGGATTGAGTGCCAGTCTGTGACCAAAGGCTCTCCAGTTGATTCCCAGTCCAGGCACATGCCTGGGTTTCGGGCCAGGTCATCAGTAGAGGGTGCTTGAGAGGCAACTACACATTGATGTTTTCCTCCCTCTTTTTCTCCCTCCTTTCCCCTCTCCATAAATATAATTAAATAAAATCTTAAAAGAAAAAGAAAAGAACCAGAGCCCTGAATCTCTATTAGAAGAGAATCATCTAGGGGTGTGTCTTGGACTGCAAAAGCCTGAGATGTACGCAAGATTTTTTGTTCCTTGAATCACTGGGACTTCATTGTTATTGGCTACCTTTATTTTCCACAACAGCTATATTGTTAAAAATCACATATATTATCAGGCAAAAGAGAGTAATGAATCATTTACTAAATGTAGTAATCTGTCTTTAATGGTTTACCAAAAATTATACTTAAAAGGTGCCTAGTTTATTTAAGAAAGTTTTGTTTGGTGAATCAAAGAACGTACAAAGAAGTATAAGTCCAGTCAATGATTCTTAGACCATTGCCTTTATTTAGAAAAATGACTACAAAGGGAAAAAAATCTAAATTTTAGTCCTGATTTTGAGACCAATTACTTTTCTGGTCTTCTGATTTATCATATAATATAAAAGATGTTTAAATTAAACTTCCTGATTGGCCCCTAATCTCCACTCTTTATGCGAGATGGGACCCAAAATTAACCCAGAATTTTCTTCTGGAGCTTGGGCCCCTTGTAGTGCAGGCTTTCTCTGCCAGGTGCCCATCTGCATCAGTGTACCAGCCGCTGTTGTTCTAAGAGATTTTGTATGGTTTTTGTGAATTTATTTTATTTTTATTTTTTTAATTAATTTTTTTATTGTTCAGTTACAGTTGTCCTTATCCCTTCCACCATGGCTCTCCTCTGCCCCATCCCCTGCTTCTGAAGACAATCCCCACAGCATTGTCCTTGTCCACTGGGTATATATCCCTCTCTTTCTCCCGTTTTCCCCTTCCACAATCCCCTCTGATCACTGTCAGTTTATTCTTTATTTCCATGTCTCTGTTTTTTTCATGCTCTTTTATCTTTTAAAATGTTTGCTCATGTCATGACGGGTGATTTATGAGTGCACCTGCACACACTGAGTTTATCAAAAACATCATGAGCCCCATGCCCCACCCTCCCTGTTCACCTGATCTCACCTGGAGTGACATTGTTTTTGTTTCCCTGGATGAAAAAAGGGAAACATTTTGCCAATGTGCAAGAGGTGAAACAACAAAAGAAAAAACAGCAGAAGCACTAAAATGCATCAAAATCTATTAGTTCATAAACTGTTTTGAGCAGTGGGAAAACGTCTCCATAGGTGTATTGCATCAAATAAAAAGTACTTAGCAGGTGAAGAAAGTTTAAACATGTAAAAATAAATACACAATTTTTAATAAATAAATTCCATTTTGGGGTCCCCCTAGTATATACTGCAAACTTTCTTAATCATTCCATTTGTTGATATGATGGCACTCACCTGAAAAGCTGCTTTTTAAATTATTAATAATATGATATTGCATCTTTTGTAAGGTATAACTGATACAAATTAAGAAGTTTCTAAAATATGCTATTTTATCAAAATAAAATTGCAAAAAATTGATTTTAATGTTTTTAGAAGTTTAACTGCAGTGTCATACCTTAGTTTTCAAATATCTCCAATATGCTCTTTTCTTCTCTTTATCTATTTCTGTGAGATATATGCAAATTTATCATCAATTAATCACTGTCTAGTGCATCATTCCATATGCTGTCTTTGCTTACTTTAATTATTCCATTGTAAAAGAGAATTAGTTGAAGGCTCACTTTGCCTGAAGAAATACAATTTGTAGGGCTGTGGGAGTTCAAGATTGACACTACTAAAAGAGCAGCAAGCAAAACATTGAGGCATACTTCTTGTCAAATGTTCCTTGAAAGTAAACTCTATAGGATACATGGGAATGTAGTTAAATAAAGAAACACTAAGGGTAATTGAGCAGATTCTTTGAAGGAATGAGAAGTAGGTTCCATACTTGCTTTGTCATTTGTGAAGAAGAACATTTAACTTGAGCTCCTGCTGAAAATAAAACTAATTACAAGTGAGAAAAAGAAAAAGATTCTTTTGAAGTTTCAATTTATTACTTTGCTTAGAAGACTAAAAAAGAGGACAATGGTAGGATAATAAAATTTACAAAATAGCTCTAAAAAATAAACCAACTGAAATGATATTTAATTTAATAATTAAAAATCAATCAATAAATAGTACAATAGTAGGAAATAGGAAAGTACATTTTTTTAATTTTTAAAGGATTTTATTAATTTTTAGAAAGAAGAAGAGAGAGAGAAAGAGAGGGACAGAAACATCAATGTGTGGTTGCCTCTACACATCCCCTACTGGGGACCCAGCCAGTAACCCAGGCATGTGCCCTGACTGGGAATGGAACTAGCAAACTTTTGGTTCATAGTCCAGTGCTCAGTCCACTGGGTCACACCAGCCAGGGCTAAGGAAAGTAAAATGTTTTAAACTAAAAAGATAGAATATGGTCAATTGTAACTCATACTCAGTACCTGCTACATTTTTATAGGACTGTAAATTTTAAAAATGCCTTTTTAATGTTCTATTCTTATGATATTTTCCAATTGATTATTAAAAATTTCACACATATAGGCCTTAAATATTCTGCAGGTCCAAATTATAGCAGTAATATTATCTTATCTTCATCATTATATTACAAGACCCCAGTGCTACAACTATATTAGTGCATCACTAAGCTCTAATAAAGCTTGTATTTACTACCTATACATTTTGGCTCAGATTTCAACTTTTCATGAATATCCACACATTTAATACATATACACACTTGACATTTAATACATTTACTGTTCACTTAGTTTCTTTAATAAATTTCTGAAAACCTGGATACTAAATGAAAAAAAACTGTTTATATTTTTTTCATTTCATGGCAACCTAAGAAAGACAAGCAGAAAGCATAAATTAAGTCAAATATTATTGTAGAGATTCACTCAAAGAAAAGTTCAACTTTTGCATAAGTCAATAAGGTTCAAATATGACTGAGATGAGTGTTAAGCACAGTAAGTACTTATTCTTTTGGCTATCTTTGGAATGAATGATTATATTTTAAAATATGGCATTAGACAAAGACTTATGGGTTTCTTAGTATAAGCCTGTTTCCCCTCAACTCCTGAGGAGAAAAATCAGACAAGATTCTTTTTTATTTTTTGAGAAGAAAAACTCATTCAGTCTTGTACATGTAGTTTGAGTCAAGGTCACTTGTATTAACAATATGTTATTTTAGTATGGCAATTTCTTATTTACAAAATACCTCCAAGTTTTAAAATTTGAGCTGCTCAACAATTTCGTTTAATGTTTAGGGATATTATTTTTAAGAAACTTGTTATAGTCAAAGTTTCCATGCTCTAGAGAGGTGAAATAACTTGGAATGTCACCTCACAGACTTATAATGTGTCAGGACTTAAACCGAGGACTTCTAGTGCAAAGTTCTATTCATTTTTTTCTCATTCTAAACTTTATTTTACTTAGCTTTATTTTATTTTATTTTTTATTGTTGTATAATTACAGTTGTCCCCATTTCCCTCCCCTGCCCTAACCACCCTTAACTCCCACATTCAGTCCTCTTCCCCACCCTGCCCTTTGACTTTGTCCTTGGGCCCTTTATATGATGTCCTTGATGACTCTTCCCCTTCTTTGTCCCATTATCCCCTCTCCCCTTCCCCTGTGCTTACTGTCAATTCATTCTTTATTTCCATGTCCCTGGTTCTATCTTGCTCGCATGTTTGTTTTGTTGATCAGGTTCCACTTATAAATGAGGTCATATGGTATTTGTGTTTCACTAACTGGCTTATTTCACTTAGCATAATAATCTCCAGTTCCATCCACACAGTTGTAAAAGGTAGGACTTCCTTCTTTCTTTCTACTGCATACTATTCCATTGTGTAAATGTACTACAGTTTTTTGGTCGACATTTACTGAGAGGCACTTAGGCTGTTTCCAGCACTTGGCTATTGTAAATTACGCTGCTATGAACACTGGGGTACCTAGGTTCTTTTGACTTGGTGTTTTGGGATTCTTAGGGTATAATCCCAGCAGTGGAACTGCTGGGTCAAAGGGCAGTTCCATTTTTAGTTTTTTTGAGGAAGTTCCATGCTGTTTTCCACAGTGGCTGCACCAGTCTGCATTCCCACCAACAGTGCACCAAGGTTCTTTTTTCTCCAAGCCTCCCCAGCATTTGTTGTTTGTTGATTTGTTTATAATAGCCACTCTGATCAGTGTGAAGTAGTATCTCATTGTTGTTTTAATTGGCATCTCTCTCATGGCAAGTGATGCTGAGCTTCTTTTCATGTCTCTGGGCCCTCTGTATGTTCTCCTTGAAGAGTGTCTGTTCAGGTCCTTTGCCCAGTTTTTTAATTGGATTGTTTACTTTCTGGTGTGGAGTCATGTGAATTCTTTATATATTTTGGAGATCAAATCCTTATCCAAGATATCATTGGCAAATATACTTTCCCATACAGTTGATTCCCTTTTCATTTTGCTGATGTTTTCTTTAGCTGTGTGGAAGCTTTTTAATTTGATAAAGTCCCATTTATTTTTTTCCTTTGTGTCCCTTGCTCTAGGGGACATATCAGTGAAACTATTACTGCATGGAATATCTGAGATGTCCTGCCGATGTTCTCCTCTAGAACTTTTATGGTGTCATGATTTATATTTAAGTCTTTTATTCTTTTTCAGTTTATTTTCATGTATGGTGTAAGTTAGTGGTCGAGTTTCATTTTTTTCCATGTAGCTGTTCAAATATGTCGAAGAAGCTATTTTTACTTCATTTTATGCTCCTTCCTCCTTTGTCAAATATTAGTTGACCATAGAGACATGGGTTTTTTTCTGGGCTCTCTATTCTGTTCCAATGATTTAGATATCTGTTCTTAAACCACTACCACACTGTATTGATTACAGTGGCCTTGTAATATAGTTTGATATCAGGTATTGTGATCCTTCTTTGTTTTTCTTTCTCAAAGTTCTATTCTTTAAGAAGCATTTTGGTGTGTTGAAACTAAAATCAGGGTAAGTTTGTTAATAATAAATATAGTTTCTTTTTCAAAAAACAACCATGAGAGAAATGAGGAATGTATCAACCATGGCACAGCTGTTGTAAGTGATATGTCTTCCTCAGATTGACGCAAATAACTCCATATATTATACGATAATTAAACAGTAGTGATTTTTTCAAATATATAGTCTAATATTCATTACCTTTTGTACTATACAGATTGTCTCTTTGTTTGCTTCCCAAGTAGTCATCTTTCTTTATACCAGTGTTTTGCCTACAATAATGATGAATAGGATTTGAGAAGTGATGACTTAAGAAAATTTAATTAACCATATTGTAAAAAAGAAAAACAACATGGCTCCTTGGTGGTTTCTTTTATGTTTGTGACACAAGAATTCATTCTGCATGTAAAAATAAAGTATCTTACATATACAGATACTTTAAACACTTCCTAGTAAGGTTGAAGCTTCTTCTCCCAGATGCCAGCAAAGAAGTTGGCAAATGAACAAGGTAGGTTATATGTGACTAAGATCTCCATGGTTTACAAATTCATGCATTCTCTTTGTTTAAATCCTGAAGTGCATAGAAGCTAAAGCCTATGAGTGTGGTGGCAAGTCCTGTACCTCTTGGCATCCCTAGGCTATCATCTATAGAAGAGAACCTCCTCAAACTTCTGAGTGTTCAAATAAAGGAAAGAAATGATATGACAATAAGAACGATCTGAAATGTTAGCAAATAGTATGTCTGAACACTGTATATTTAACACATGAAACATTAAAATATTTTATGAATATGAATATCATTGACATGATCAAGATGCAAATGAAGCACATATAAATAAGGATATGCATATATATCTATATTCTAGTACTAATGTATAATTATTTTTAAATATTAGAAATATTATTTTTCCAACAAGGGCCTTAAATAGTCTGAATGGCAAAAAAGTCAATATATATTATTTATATGATAGAATGCCTGATAGAATTTTATATTGTCATTAAAACTATAAGAACTTTTATTTCCATGTTTCTTATTTTGTTCAAATCAGCAAAATAAAGCCAAAGAAATGGAAATAAGGAACAAACTGACAGTGACCAGAGAGGAGGTGAGGGATAGAAAATGGGGGAAAGAAGGAAAAGAGTATAGTCAAGGAACATGTATAAAGGACCCAGGGGAAGGACAACAGGGTGGGGACTGACTAAGGGAGTAGGAGGATAAGCAGGGCTGGAGAGAGCAATGGGGAAAAATTGGGACAACAGTAATTGAAGAACAAAAAAAAGAACTTTGTATTTATACAGATGTTACTTATAGGGTTCTAAGTAAATAAAGCATCATAAAATATATTTATATGATCTCAATTATACTTATAGCCAAAATACAATATGTATGTGTGTGTGTGTGTATATATATGAATGCATATGTATAAATGTACACATATAATTGGAAAGAAACACACAAAAATGTTCATAGCAATTTTTTTCTGGATATTGATTTGTAGATGTTTTGCAATTTTCTCATACTTTAAAAATCAATTAAAAATTGGATGCTTGAGTAATTTTCATATATTGTATAATAAATAGATACTACTGATCTACCAATCATTTATTTTTAAGACAAATGCCTTAACTGACTTCTTTGTGAAAGAATTCACTGGGTTTTTTTATTCAAAGTATAATGAGGACTTACAGTCATTATTTTGCTCTAGTGTGTAGCATGTTTAAAGGTTCAGAGGCATGTACATCAGGTTGAAAGTATACAGGTATTATTTTTACTACACAGTCTGCCTTCATTTCTATCATTATTATTACTAATACCCTATATTACACATCTAAATAAAAATAAAGGTCATAAAGTTTAAGGACATGGAAACAATAATCTACAAACTTAGGTTTATTTTGTTTGTTTGTTTGATTAACCATAGATATGTCTCTCTCTTTTTGCCTCTCTCCCTCACACACACACAGATGCACACGCACACACAAGCACACCACCCTCATTGCTAATTGTTAATAACCAACTTGTCTATAGAGGTGTTATTCATTGGTTTAAGGTTATTTTATTTTCTTTATAATAAATGAATTGAGTTAAATGATCACAGATTTCTTTTACTCAAATTTTAAATTTCAATGAAATGAAATGAGGAAAGAACCATAAATTCACAAGGAATTGTTGCTAATTAAGTATAAAATATATCTTTAGTTTAGATTCTCTTCTTTTATAGAATAAACAATTCCTCAACCAGTATAACATGACAAATATCTGTATTTTTTAGTGCAATCATTTTTTAGTGATTATAGTGCACAAACCTTAAAGAGCAGCTTATGTATCTGATATTTATTGTAATAGGAATTTTATTAGATAGAAAGATTTCATACTTGTTAATCAGAAACAAAGGTTTCCTCATGGGAGCATTTTTATGAGGGTTTGAAAAAATGATACATTGTATTTGAATTTCAAATATTTAATGAAGATTTTCAGATACCAGTTAACCTCCAACCAAACTTTGACTTACATCATAAACAAGTAGCAAGAAAAGTAATTATTATTATCTAATCATATCAAGTCTAGTTAAAATATGTCGTCCATGATGAAAGTGGTAAATAGTTTTGCCTCTAATTACAACTCACCAATTAATATTTCTCATCATTAAATTGTTTTCTTTGTTTGTTCTATTGATTGGACAAGAGAAGTGCCAACCTAGAAGTCACCCTCAACCAGGAAACCAGAATAAAGTCAGAATTGCTGATTGGTTGTGCTTACTTATAATTTTTTTCTTAGAGTTCTATTTATACCCTTTAATGCACAGCCATCTAAATTCTTCCACTCTCACATCATTCAAAACTAAATGCTCACTATAATATTTGGGATTTTGTTAAAAACACTTTGGCAAGCATTTCCAAAATTAGAATTATTCTCAAGAAAGATTGTTAGTAGCTAAACTTCATCACAGTATTTAGTCCTAATGCTGCCAACAAATCTAGAAGAAAGGACAAAAGAAAGATAAACAGAAAAAAACAACTTAATAGTAAAACTATCCTTTGCCTTTTATTTGTAGCTGTTTGAATATGATATACTTAGTTTAGATTTAACTATCTAGTTATCAGTTTGTTTGTTTGTTTGTTTGTTTGTTTGTTTGTTTTGGCATTTGTCATGTTCAGTATTCTCTGAGCTTCCTAGGTCTGCTGTCTGTCATTCATTTGGAAACAGTTTTAGTCATTATTTCCTCAAATTTGTTCAGCACCCTACTGTCTTTTTCTCCTTTTGAGATTCAAATTACACTTAAGTCAGGTGGTTTGAGATTGTCCCGTTCTTTAGAACGTTCTGCCCTATTTATTTCTTGTTTTTTTTCTTACTGTTTTTGAGTTTTGGTAATTTCTATTGACCTCTTTTCATGTTTATTGATTTTTTTCTCAGCTGTGCCAGTCTCCTGATGAGTCCATTAAAGACATATGTTTTCCCTCTGTTATCATTTTTTTATTTCTTATATTTCCATTTGACTATTATACGTTTTATCTTTCTCCTGAAATCACCCATTGATTTTATATGTGGTCCACCTTTTCCATTAGAGACTTTATCATATAAAAATAGTTATTTTAAATTCCCTGTCTGATACCAACATATGTTTCATATCTGAGTTGCTTTTGTTCATTTGTTTGTCTCTCACAAATGTGTTCTTTTACTTGTCCTTTATAAATGTATAATTTAAAAAAAATATTTTATTGTTAAGTACAGTTATCTGCATTTACCCCCCTCTACTCCCCCTAACCCTAGCCATCCTCACCTCCCTCCCCTGCTTCTACCTCCCCTTAATTTTGTCCATGTGTCCTTTATAGTTGTTCCTGAAAACCCTCCCCACCTTCCCCACCATTCTCCCCTCCCACCTCCCCTCTGGTTACTGTCAGATTGTTCTTAATTTCAATGTCTCTGGTTATATTTTGATTGCTTGTTTGTTTTGTTGGTTAGGTTCCACTTAAAGGCGGGATCATATATGTATGATATTTTTGGAACTGATAGTCATCTATCTAGTGTAAGAACAGTAGAGACTGCAGTAAGTATACTTTATGTCTTGAAATAAGCATGTCCTTCCTTCAGGTAGGACTTAAGTGAAAGGGTTAAGTTAATCTAATTAATAGTTGAATTAGATCTGAGGTTTGTTACTGTTATAGTTGTCTTCAGCACACTTGAGGCTTAAATTCCTATAGTAATTTGCTGTGGTTAAAGTACAGGATGACTTGCCAGACTATATATTTTCCAATGTCTCCTCTACACTCAGCTCTAGGTCTTCCCTGTGTGTTAAGATCTGAAGGGGTCTGGCTCTAGCATTGCTCACTATTTACAGACTTGTTTTTCATATGAAGAGGTGGGCATTCTCTCTTATTCTAATTAAACCTGGGTGTTGAGTATATGCCATGTTCTTGGACCTTGATGTGGCCTTCTTAATGCTCTGGTTCCTCCCCTGGCTGAAGGTCTAAACTCTACACTTTTGCTCTTTCTCCATAATGGAGATCATTGTTATATTTTTCTGTTATTTTCCTAATTGTGATGGATTTTCAACATCATCCTAAAGTCAGCAATGTCAGTTGTCATTCTCCCACAGATCAGTGGTTTTGCTCTATATAGTGAGAGGATCCCAGGGCAGTTGTGAGCCCTCCCTGCAGCGGCTGCTCTTCCCCTGCCTGGCTGGCACCTTGAGGGAGACTGTCAGAACGCATCTTTTCTTTTCCATGAGTGACCAATGGGGTTGGAGAAGGAAAACTCTCTTTTGTCAGTGCACAGTTCACCTTTATCAGTTCATCATCCACTGTAGCAAATCTGTCCATGCCTTGCCCAGGAATGTGTAAGAGCAAACCGAATTAAAAATAAATACTTAATTCTTCCATGTTGCAAATAAAGGTCATGACACCCCTATCCTTTATATTAAAGCAGTTAATTTATAAACTTGCAAATTCTTTATCTCTTTGAAATACATACATATTTTTTTAAAAAGCGACATAAGCCTTTTTCTCCTTTGAGGTCCCA
Source organism: Tonatia bakeri (assembly GCA_004024845.1). Classification (NCBI taxonomy): domain Eukaryota; kingdom Metazoa; phylum Chordata; class Mammalia; order Chiroptera; family Phyllostomidae; genus Tonatia; species Tonatia bakeri. The sequence continues at coordinate 101,269 of PVIA01001530.1, forward strand.
GAATGTTTTTCTCAAGAACTTGAGAACAATTGATTTAAAATGTCATCAAATAAAGCTACCCCTATTTCCCAGATTCTGAAAGAAGGTCCGATTCTAACCTTAGAGGATGCCTCATTCAAGTTGCAAAATTACTTTCTGTCATAAAGATATGAGTTCATTTTTTCCTTTGGATAAATCAAATTAGTTAACATATCCAGATACTCCAAGCACCAAGTGAATTTAGGATGGGCTATCTAAGACCAACAGCCCTTCATATACTCTTCCTTGAGAACCAGTTAGGTATTGTTTATCTTGAAGGCATCTATGTGAACAAAAAAGGAGGTTTCTATGGGAAGTAACCTCACAGGGAAATCCAATCATAAATTCCTAACTGGGCAGGTCCTCATGTGTAGTTAGACCCTGGCTGATAACCTCTTTAGTGAAAAGTTTTAAGCCAGCCTTTTCCATCATTCCTGTGCATCCAGGTAGCACATTGTTGAAATACCAAAAGTAATACCCACCTAAAGGAGTATTCACCCCAAAGAGAACACATATCTTGTTAACTATACTGTAATCCAATTCCTGCCTTGATTTCTCCAATCTTCCTTAAGTCTCCTCTTTGATTTCAAATGCACAAAAAGGAAGTTTCAAAACTGTTAACCTGACTATTTGAGATCCTACTTTCCAGCATATGTTGTCAGTTTGTCTTAAATAAATTCTCACAAAAATTCTCTACAGATTTGGATGTTTCTTATATTGACATCTATATAATGGGTTTTATCTGTTTGGCTTTATAAAATGGTTAGATTTCTTTCTGTATTTGCAATTTCCCAGTGGGTTGCCTGTTATGCACACCACATTCTGGTTTGACACATTTGATGACAAAATTTTCTTTCTATTCTGCCTTTGTTGAGGGGTTTTCTGGATTTGGAAGAGATTTTGTATTAAATTTTATTTCCTCAACAAATCCAAGACTCATGTCTAGTCACTCCCTGAAGGCAATTGTCTTTCATGGGCTTTTTGACCATTACTCAGACATCAGTGTTCTCAAAGGAACAAAAAACATCATGAATTTACTATTTGACTCTTCCTTAATATTGGAAACATTGTTCTTTACAATCCACACTTCAGTCACATCCCCCAACAGAAATGGAAAGTGCCTTAATGTCTTTTTGATTCAATTAATTGAGGAAGAAAGAGAGCTGTTTAGTTTAAAAAAAAAAAATCATCAAGTTGGTCCCAGAATGTGATTTAATAATAAAGACCTGGAAGTAAAGCAAATGGAAATCTCAGTCACCCTACCAGACCTCATTGAAAGGGATGTAGGTCTTTGCTCTTCATAATTTTGAATAGTTCTTTCTAGTCCCTTCTTTCCTGTAAGATTTCTTTTGAGAAATCAGCTGACAGTCTTATGGGAACTTCTTTGTAGGTAACTATCTCCTTTTCTCTTTTTGCTTCTAGGATTCTCTCCTTCATTTTAATCATGGCTGATGTAATTATGATGTGCCTTGGTGTGTTCCTCCTTGGGTCCAACTTCTTTGGGACTCTGAGCTTCCTGAGCTTCCTGAAAGTCTATTTCCTTTCCCAGATTGGGGAAGTTCTTTTCATTATTTTTTCAAATAAGTTTTCAATTTGTTGCTCTTCCTTTTCTCCTTCTGGCACCCCTATGATTAGGATGTTGCAACATTTAAAATTGTCTTGGAGATTCCTAAGCCTCTCCTCATTTTTTTGAATTCTACTTTCTTCATTCTGTTCTAGCTTAATGTTTATTTTTTCCTTCTGCTCCAAATCATTGATTTGAGTCCTGATTTCCTTCCCATCACTGTTGGTTCCCTGTACATTTATTTTATTTCACTTTACATAGCCTTCACTTCTTCCTCTACTTTGTGACCATATTCAACCATTTCCATGAGCATCCTGATTACCAATGTTTTGAACTTTGCATCTGATAGGTTGGCTATCTCTTCATCACTTAATTCTATTTCTGGAGCTTTGATCTGTTCTTTCATTTTGGGCCATATTTTTTTCTCTCAATGCACTTGTTGCATAGTACAGAGCAGAGCCTTAGGTAATCACCAGGGTGGGGCAACCCAGATTGCTTCCTTGTGGTATATACATGAAAGAGTGGTCCAAAAGGGAACAACGTCTCTTTCTTGGCTCTTGGCTGGCTTTCAGTCACTTCCCCACTACCCACAGGTAAATTGGGCCATTCTGGTACTGATTCCTGGGTGGGTTTGTGTATGTTCTAGGGCCCTGTGGGTCTGTCTCTTCAACAAACTCTCCTGTGAGACTAGGAGTTTCTCCCACCACCACAACCCCCATAGGTTTTTTCAGTCAGAGGTTTTGAGGCTGTATTTCCCCATGCTGGAACTTTGGATTGTGTGGTCTGTCTTGTTCCCCAGTTATTCCTCCCAGTTTATCCACTTGCAAATGTGGGAACTCCCAGCCAGCCACCACTTTGCCACAGGTCCTCTCCACCCTTCTATGGGCTGGATGAATGTTTCTTCTTTAACTCCTTGGTTGTTAGACTTCCATACAGTTTGATTTTCTAGCAGTTTTGGTTATTTTTTATTTTTAAATTTGTTGTTCTCCTTCTTTCGGTTGTGGGCAGAGGCAAAGTATATCTACCCATATTTCCATCTTGGCCGGAAGTCCACCTCTTTCTTTTTTTAATTGGATTAATTTTTCCAGCTTCTCCAAGGTATAGAAAATAGAAATTACATTATTTAAGATGTACAATGTGCTGTTTTGATATATGCACACATTGTGAAATGATTGCCAAAATCCAGTTCATTAACATACTACTACCTTAGGTTTTTTTTTGTGTGTGTAAACACTTATGATTAACTCTCTTAGCAAATTTTAAGTATACAATAAAATTTTATTAACTATATTCACCATGCTGTAATTAGATCTCCAGAACTTATTCATCCTACATAACTAAAACTTTTTGTCATTTAGCTTCTCTCCATTTCTGCTACTGACCCAAGTCGGTGGTATATCTTAGAACACAAATAGTAATCCACAAGAAAATTATGTTTATAGAAAAGAAAGTCTCTGTAAAGGATTGAATGTTTGTCTCCCCATAAAATTCATATGTTGAAGCTCTAACTCCCAATGTGGTAGTATTAGGAGGTAAGGATTCGGGGTGTACACTTCGATTTCAATGTGGTCACATGGAACCAGCATGAATAGTTTAGTGCTTTGATAAGATGAGGGAGAGTCCAGAGCTTACTGTCCACCTGTTAGAAGAGGATAGATACAGGAAGAAGTTGCCGTCTATAAACCAGGAAGTAGGCCCTCACCTGAAACCAATTCTTTAGGCATTTTGATTTTTGCCTTCCCAGCCTCCAGAATTGTAGAAATGAATGTTTATTGTTGAAGCCACCTGGTCTATGGCATTTTGTTATAGCAACCCTAGGTGATAACCTCTTTAAAGTATAATTAATATAATATTATGCTATAGTTACACTTTAAAAATTACAGATTATATGTTTCAGATATATATTGACATGAACACCCATCAGATTTACTCAGAAGTATATAATTTTCATATAATTTTAAGACACTTTTGTTATGTTGTTAAAATGTGTCCATGCAATGGTAAAATTTTATAATAATGTTTGTTATTTAATTCAGTTTTATCTGAGACATTTTTATTGAAAAAATTATTGTGTAATGAATGTATGTGTAATACCATATTTTGTCTATGAACTGTCATTGAAGGACTCAGCTTTGCCCTGGCCAGTGTAGCTCAGTTAGTTGGGTGTCATTCTACAAAGCAAAAGGTCACCAGTTCAATTCCTAATCCTCATACATGACTGGGTTGTGGGTTCGGTTCCAAGGTTGGGGCATGTATGGGAGGCAACCAGTGGATGTTTCCCTCTCAAACTGATGTTTCCTCCCTCTCTTTCTCCCCCACTTACTCTATCTCTATAATCAAAATAAGATAAATGAAAATAATAAAGACTCAGCTTTGTCTGTAATCTTTAACAAATTAATGTGAGAAAAAGGTTTATTCAAACTCATAGCCAATAGGACGTGAAAGATGATTGAGAAGCATGTTTTTTCACAATATATATGGTGCATTTGACAGAAGTAAATATTTCAAAATGTGAAAGTAAATTATTTAATTTTAATCTGAATAAATTATGCATTAGGATGTAATTATGAATGAGTACCTTGTCAAACCAACAACAACAAGTACTCTATTTCATTAAAATATTGGGTTTCAGTGGGAGTTGTTCAATATGTATAAAGATTCAGTTACGGAAGATAAATTCAAGAGATCTTCTGTACAACATAGTGTTTGTAGTTGACAGCAGTATTGTGCTATTAAAAATTTCTTAGAATGGTATATTTCTTTTTGTGTTCTTAACACAATAAGTAAAAAACAGAATTATGATGGAAAATTTAATAAAGGGTACTAGATTGTTTGAAATAAATTAGGTAAGAGGACAACTACTCCAAAGAGAGTGCTGTTACAGGTGTTTGTTGTGTCATCATTTAACTTCCTCCTGGCTGAAATTTGAGCCTCTGTGACTCCAAAGAGTGCCCTTCAGGTAGAAGGTTTTACAAATGCTGGTATTTCTCTCCTATGTGTACCTAGCAGAAATACAGGTTGCATTAACTACTTTGAATTCTTATATGAAAGTAAGAATGGAATACTTATTAAAACAAATGACATAGCTTTTCTAAATTTAATTCTAACTTTGGAACACACAGCAATAAGCATAAATTTCATTATATGATGTAAAAGTGCATTTTGATTGTAATTAGAACAAAGATTAGTTAAAATATACTGAGTTACATTGAAACCATCTCATTCTTCTGGAAAAATCACTCAGAGAATAACAAAAACAAGAGAAGGACTTTTCAGAACTTCAAAAGGATCTGATGTTCCAACTTGAATCTAACCACAACACCTTGTAACGACTCGCAAATAAATGACCTCCCTATCCAACTAAGCTACCACTTTCTCCTTTCAGACCATTTTATTTCTGAGCTCTTTTTTTTTTTTCTGAGCTATTTCCTCCCAGGTTTCATATCCTGTTCTAAAAATGTACTGCTTGTTTTAGCTCTTATATCTATTTCTGGATCAGGGCTTTAGCATAAACATACATAGTTAGGCAATACATTAACTTTTTAATATGTAATAATCTCTAAATATTCTAAATAGCAATTACTAAAAGATTACTCCTTAAGCACAGGGACATGCATTTTATCTTTTTGTGGTAAGAAAACAAATACTGTGAGTGTAAGCAGATATAAATATATGTGTATATAATAGTAGCTTTAAATATACTATTTTCCTTATATTCTTACACAGGAAGAATAATAAATAATTTTTAATTAGGTGCAATCATATATTACAGTATTGTACATCTCCAGTGAAAAACAGAATAAAATTAATCTCTATTTGGTAAGATAAGAAATACTTTTTGAGCTATATAGACCATGACACAGCTGAATGATATTATTTTCTGGGAGCAACACCTCATCTTAATTTATTTAGATGAAATATTTATTTCTTCAGAAGAAATAAGACTTGAATTAATTTACATCAAATAAATGAAACTTAAACCCACAATGAAATATCACCTCACAACTGTTAAAATGGCCTATCATCAAGAGGTCAACAAATAGCATGTTGATGAGGATGTGGAGAAAAGGAAACCCTCATACACTGTTGGTGCGAGTGCAGATCGATGGAGCCACTGTGGAAAACAGTATGGAGTTTCCTCAAAAAATTAAAAATGAAAGTGCCCTATGACCCAGCCTTTCAACTAGTATTTATCTGAAGAACTCTGAAATAATAACTTGAGAGAATATACGCACACCTATGTTCAATATATGCAGTGTTATTTATAATAACCAAGCTATAGAAGCAGCCCAAGTGCCCAGCAATAATGAATGGATAAAAAAAAAATGGTAGCTCATTTATGCAATGGAATATTACCAGACATAAAAAGACTGAAATCTTACCATTTTGGAGAGCACAGATGGGTCTAAAGAGTATTATGTTAAATAAATCAATCACAGAGACACAAATATCAGATGATTTCACTGATATGTGGAATCTAAAGAAGAGAATAAAACCGAAACCGAAACACATCATAGATACAGAGAACAAACTGATGGTAGCTGGTGGGGGAGTGTTGGGGGACTGGGTAAAAAAAGGTGAAGGGGTTAAGTGCAAATGTATAGTAACAAAATAGACACAGGATGTAAAGCACATTGTGGGGAATATAGTCAATGAAACTGTGGTAACCATCTATGGTGCCAGGTGGATGCTTGGGATAATAAGGTGAGAATTTTGTAGAGTATATGATTGTCTGAACATTAAGTTATATACCTGAAACTAGTAAAAATAGAATTGGATGTAAACTGTAATTAAAAAACAATAAAATAAAAATAATTGAATTACTCCAAAGATTTTTATACTGTAATATCCTTTACAGTATAAGAATATGATACAGATCCATCTAAATAAAAAGGTTTCAATATATCCAATTTATTTAATTCCACAAGAATTCAGTGAGAACTTACTACTACAAATCTGCTTTGAGTAACAAGTCTGGACTAAGATGTACTCTGAAGAGTCTATTTAAATCCTCAGAATACTAGTTATTTTAAAGAAACAATTTATTTTTAAGTAGAAATGTTTTCCTTTTACTGAAGAGGCAAAAATTTTCTAATACACAAGTCAAAATCACATAAACAGAATTTCAAATTTCTTATCATCAAATGCTTTTTTTTTTAAATGTCAAAAAGCAACTCAGAAAACTCAAGCCATAGTCAGGCCTACAAATATTCACCAGTGTTGATCAGCTCAAGCCAATAAACTTCATGAGCAATGTTATCATTAGTTCCAGCTATGGAAGGAGTAAAAGCCTACATAAATATATTTGTCTGGAAATACCTTTACTTGCCTGATTACTCTTCACTCTGTCATTTTTATATGTCATTCCAAATTAAAATATTTTAATTTTGACTCATGTAACATAAAGGCACTCACTCTAAGACTTCCAGTATTCTTTAAAAACACAGTAAATACTTGAAATAACAAACCATATCGAAACTAAAGATTTATTATGCAAAAGTGTTCAAGGAAATTTCAGGTGATATTTCACAAATTTGAAGTATTTTTAAGTATTTTAAATTCTTGAAGATTACTTCAATATCTGGTAGATTTTTAAAGATTTTTTATTACAAGAAGAGAGTTCTTTTTCGATCGCATATAAAACATGAAAATGGAATCCCAACTTTGAAATTTGTGTGAACATCTTCAAAGTATCTCATCTGTAGAGCCTAAATAGTCATGTATTTCTTTCTTCCCAATCTCTTTCAGAAAAGAAATATTAGTCCTTATAATGAAATTTAAGAACATTTGTTTAATATTTTAGAAAAATGAAAAAATAATTCTTGAAAGGAATTATACTGAGCTTTCATTACCCAAAATTGGCATTACAACATTGAAATGGCAAGTCATAGAAAGGGAAAAGATGTATGTAATCCATACAAAGAACAAAATCGTTATGTTCAGATTATACAAAAGACTCAAGAAGCACTAATTTTTCACACTAGTAAAATAATGACCCAAAAGCTTGAACTGACATCTCACAGAAAAAAAATATTAAAATACCAGGTGGTCATTGAGAAAAGTTCTCAAGCCTCAATATTCATCAGACACATATGAATATAAATCATAGTGACGAACTACTACACACTTTTTACAAAGGTCAAAGGTAGAATGACTGACACGACCAAGAATTGTCGGCAAGAATGTGGGGCACCTAGGACACTCTTGCTCTTCTCGTGTGACTGTGAATGAGCAGAACAACTTGGGAAGCTACTTCTTAATAACTTGAAGATATGCATATTTTGACTTCCAGAATTTCACTACTATGTATACAGTCAATAAATATGAGCATATATAAACTGTAAAAACATGTATCAAGATGTTTATAGCAACCTTTCATAGCATCCCAAAACTGCAGGAAACTTTATTTCCCTCAGTAGTAATACTGATTAATAAATGGTGGTATAGATTAACAATAGAGTAAATATAACAATCACAATGATTACATGCCAGAAGAGCATGAATAAATATCACAGATGTAACACTATGTAAAGGTACAAAGATACAAAAAAAGAAATATTATATAATTACATTTATATAACATTAAAAAGATTATATTGTAAGAAATAAGGTAGTACATTTAGGAGAAAGAAGTTTGTAGTAACTGGGAGGGGACATAAAGAGGGTTTAAGGATTGATGGAAAGGTTTATCTTAACATAGGCAAAACCTGCATGTTCACCTTGTGATAATTCATAAAGCATTGAATTAATGATCTGTATATATATGTATGCATATATATACAAATTAAAAAATATTTATTAACAAACACACAAATAAATGAATCTGAGTACATTGGTATCTATATAAAATTGATAGATGAATTACTAGTTATAAAATATTTAGTTATATATATCATTTTATATTATATAACATTATTTACTAATATTTTATTTAATAAATATTAAATATTTTAATATATTGAATATTTTATAACTCATTTCTCTGATTTAATTCAGTATTATAAATTTTGTTAAAATGGACCTAAATTAAAATTAATAAAATATTTTCAAAAAATTCAGGAAACTTATATGCAGTGTTTACAGAAGGTTCACAGTAATGAACATTCTATGTATTTTGCATCCCTAAAATTGGCTATATGGTATTCATCACAGTTATGCCAGTTATAAAATATATTTTTGAGAAAATATAAGTAGAGGATCTTATATTATTGATATAATGGCTGACAGGAAAATGTATTGCATTGCTCAGTAGAGATTCTTATAATGATATTCAAATCAAATACTTCTTCAATTAAAAGAAAATAGAATCCACATCTTGTTAACTAGCAACACATTGCAGTACTTTCAAAACAGTCGCTAGCATCCAACATACATTATACTTCCAAATTAATGCAATATTTTGACAAGATTACTTCAAAATTACTCGTGGGATCATCAGAGTTAAATTCCAGTTTGTCACATGAAGCAATATATTTCTTCTTTGGCAAACCCAATTTGTTCTAAGATTAGGCAACTCTTGACATATCTTCATCAAGTGAATATCAAATCTTCTTTTTTAAATATAAACACCTGTCTTGGATGGATCATTTATCAAGATACAATCTTCTGGACTGGAAAAAACATATTTTACATTTTTAAAAACAATTGAGTATAATTGACATACAAAGAGCTGTACATATTTAATGTGCACAGCCTAATAAGTTTGGACATAAGCATACATCCTTGAAACCATCACTAGAATGTATGTTATAAACATATCCATCCCCTCCAAATATCTCTTACTCTTTATTTTTATTATTATTATTATCCTGCCATAAGACCACTTAAGATTTATTAGGAAATTTTAAAATATACAGCACGGTGATGTTAACCACAGGCACCATGCTTTCAGGAGATGTTTAGGACTCACTTTTGTCACATAACTGAAACTTTGTACATGTTGACTAACATTTCTGCCTTTCTAATTTGCCCTAGAAAGATAGCACCATTCCAAAATCTTTTCGCAAAACTAAGTATTTAACGGCATTAGGAAACCTTGCTTTTAATAAATTCTTAGATATTAATGTAAGGAAACCAAAGTGGAGTTTAATAACCAAATAAAAATAAAATAATAAAATTGTTTATTTTATAGCACCATGTTAGATATAGCTGTGAAGAGTATAGTTGATATACAGCTGGACTAAGAAAACTCTCTCCTACCCCTTGGGATCCCAGCTAATTGTCTTTAACTCCTGGTCAAAATCAGGGCAATTCAAAGCACTCTTGGTGATCCTAAGGGCCAAAAACCACACCTATTGGGAAATTCTGCCTTGAACTCTCCTGAACCAAGATTCCTCATGTGGTTCAATCTATGTGTGAATAAGGGCCTGGGGAGCTTGTGCCCTGTTATCTCTCAGATCCTCACTGCTTGCCTGAATACTGTTTGTCTTGCTTCACGTGTCTTTTGCCCTTAAGAAAAAGCTTTATATGAGCATGTTCTTTGGAGTCTTGTGAGTACGAGTATTCTGAAATATTTAGTAGTGAAATCTTTGTATTCACTATATGAAAAAGAAAATGTGATTTCATGATATGTTTTTAAATTAGAAGCTCTTACACATATTCTTTTGTGATTTATTTATAAATCTTTGTTTCCCAGGCACTAAAAGAAAAAAATAGAGGGGTGGGAGTGATGGTACTTAGTTGTGAAATTTGACAACTTATTTCCTCATTCTAAATAGATGATGGATCAAAACATATAAAAATATGAGATACATAATTGATAAATTTTCTTTAAAAATCTTAAAGTTTATTATCCTAAAATATATTGAGCTAATTATCATTTTCTTAGGATATCATAAATCATCAATGCTAGTAGTAACATGGAGTGATCCCAGAGTATGGATTATGTGGGGGCCAGAGTAAATAGATGGTGTGTCTTTCTGGCAACATTTCTGTGTTTTGTTTTATGAGAAAATATAGATTTGTTGATAAATGAATGGCTTATGGAAATGGCTTATGCAATGTGGAATTGCATTAGTAGATATTACATTTTATTCATTAAATATTTATAATTCATTAGGTACTTAATTTAATATTAAAGGATTACACAAGTGTTGCATTTGATGATGAGGAGGAGGAGGATGGTGGTGGTGATGATTTTAACAGAACATATTGTTGTAAGAACAACAGGACACCATTGTTTGAATGGTGTCCTTTCATCCATTCCTCTGGATGAAATAAGGAGAATGTCTAAAGGAGGAATAGACCTGAAGTCAAGGACATTGAATTGGAAGGTAATAAGTAAGAAATCAGCAGAGGAATTAATATTACCTAAGGCAGAAAAGTTTTAAGAAAATAAAGCAAAATGATTTTGAGGTAAAACTCTAAAAAAAGTGAATAAAGGATACAAAGGATATGTAGATCACACAAACTTTATCCCTTTTATAATTTGTGAAAGACTGAATCTGCTCATTAAAGTCAACATCAGAGTTTGGGAAACTAAAGACTGCAAAGACCCTACCTGTTATTGTGACTAAGGTCACACTGAAAAGCAACCATGTCCATTAGTTTATGTTTTGTCTGTGGCTGCTTTTGAGCTACAAAGGCAGAGTTGAGTAGTTCCAGAAAGATCCATGGTCCATGAAACCTAAAATACAATGTGACCCTTTATAGAAACATTTACCAAGGAGACTTGACTAGTGTTGCTCAGTTGGTTGGGCATCACCTACAAAGGGGAAAGGTGGCTGGTTTGATTCTAGGTCAGGCCGCATGCCTGGGTTTCAGGTTTTGTTCCCAGCCAGTGTATGTATGGGAGGCCCCCCATTCATGTTTCCCTTTCTTTCTCCATCCCTTCCCCTTTCTCTAAAAATAAACAAGTGAAATCATTTTTTTAAAAAAGAAGCATTTAATAAGGATAAAATACGTGATATCTGGAAATGTTTTGAAGTTTTGATTTTTCTGATGTATATGTTATAATTTTCAAAATCTCATGCTTACAAATCTAATTTGAATTAAGACAATTTTTAAAAAGACTTTATTTATTTATTTTTAAGAAAGGGAAGGGAGGGAGAAAGAAGGAGAGAGAAACATCAGTGTGTGGTTGCCTCTCATGTGCCCCCTACTGGGGACCTGGTCTGCAACCTAGGCATGTGCCCTGACTGGTAATCAAACCTGTGACCCTTTGGTTTGCAGGCTGGCACTCAATCCACTGACCCACACCAGCCAGGGCTGAATTAAGGCAATTTTTATTATATTAATACCTCTCTGGTTATATATATATATAGCTGGTTATATATATATATATATATATATATTTATATTTATATATATATAAAATTACTAAAGGGGATATGGAGTGGGGGAGGTAATAAGGGGTAAAGGGGTGAAATATATGGTGATGGAAGGAGATTTGACTTTGGATGGTAAAGAAGAAATAGTTTTCATTTGAATTATACAGCACTTTGACTCAATTTTCTCCCAAGCTGACATAAAAGATTTTTTAAATAATAAAAATAATTTCTCAAATTCTCACTTTACACAGCATTTGTAGTTAAGTCTAAACTTTAGTTTATTTTCATGTCATTAACTGAAAGTTTAAATGGATATAACTTTGAAGAAAAACTTATCAAAGAACACATCAAATAATAGTTTAAATACTTAATAATTTTCTAACTATGACACTAATTGAGCTTTATAAAGTGCTTTAGACATTTATAAAGTTACATGAAATGCATTAAACTACTTAAATACTAAAATACTTTGGGCTCAATGGAATGAATTGAATTTTTCCAATTAATTGTCGGGCAGGCTCTTTTACCTCCCAATCAAATGGAAGGGTAAAAAAAAAAAATCAAAGAGTAAAAAAGAAAAGGGAAAGCCGTATTGATAATGTTATTTATATGCTTAAATGGATTTCATAGTCTTAATTTTTACCCATTGTTTCTATTTATTCTGAAAATTACTGACTCCTTTTTCCCAGTTTGGCTTATCAATTAGGTTTTCAAAAAACAAAAAAACATGTTTGATTATGGAAGTTATAGCTTAAAACTGTTTTAAAATAATTTTCTTTGGAATATAGCAAATGTCTGAATATTGCATACAATGGAAATGTACTTTTAAAATAAAAATAAAACAAAGTCTTACATTCCTGCTATCTAACATAAGAGAGAGACCATCATCAATCAATACTACCAACACCCTAACTGCCCACTCTCTTCTCCATTGGTATTCTTATTTTTGTGTGAAGTATTTTGTTCTTTTAATAGTTTTGTCATGTATATATGTAGGTATAAGTATGTACCACTATTTATTTTTCCAAGTTTTAAACATTTTTAAAAGCCACTTAAAACTTTTCTGTGGTATTATTTTATTAGGTTTTGTGTTGAGCTTCTTCATTTTTTAAAAGATTTTATTTATTTATTTTTAGAGAGAGGGGAAAGGAAGGAGAAAGAGAGGGAGAGAAACATCAACGTGTGGTTGCCTCTCACACATCCCCTGCACTGGGGACCAGGCCCACAACCCAAGTATGTTCCCTGACTGGGAATCACACTGGTGACTCTTTGGTTCGCAGACCAAGCTCAATCCACTGGGCCACACCAGCCATGGCGAGCTTCTCCATTTTGATGAGCATAGTTGCAGTTTATAAATTTGAATGCAAATAAAACTCATCTATACTATTATACCTGAAATTATATATTATTCACTCTAAATGTGTGGGGCACTTATTGTAGGTAATCGGTTTGTTTTGGTCTGGCAAATGTGACTCAGCTCTGCATGGAAAACCTACAGAAGCGATGTGGTGGGCAGGAGCCAGACCCTCAAACCAGGTTTTCTCATGGGAATCAGGCCTAGAAAATACATAAAGACTGTTATGGCTTGCTCTTGCTAAAACTGTCTCACTCTGGTCTGAAACAGTAGAGGTGTATTGTCTATCTTCAAGGTAATTTCCAAAGCCTGTATAAATTTTCCCAAGGACAGAGCTAATTGGCTCATCACCTTTCCCTTCTGCATGTGTTATTTTCATTTCCTTGATTATACGTAAAATGTAGACAATAACATTCTATGTAATAAATAATAAATGCTTCTTTGATGTAAGACCCAAGAAAAACAATGAAAGCTTGTCTAGACAAGGGTTGGGGCACTCTCCTCTTGAGAGAGTAGCTAAGGCACTCAGAGGCTCTCTCCTCTGGAGAGAATGGCCGTGTGGTCCCCTTTTTCTCCACAAGACTGCTGTCTCCTGTGCATTTATTCTCATCTTCAGTCACAACAGGTGGACTCTAGTGGCTGGAGTCTGCCACATCTGGCACCCAGGAACAGGGACCCAGAGACTACAAGCTACAGTTGTGGCCAACACACCAAACTGGTTTTTATTTTTTAAAGATATACGAACAAGTGTGCAAATATTCTTGCACATTCTTCTGGTATAAAGCACAAGAATCAGTGTTTTTAGGGTATATGCATGTTAACTTTTCAAATATGATTAATCATACACACAACCAGTGGTATATGTGAGTTCCTCTTACTTTACATCCTAACCAACACATGTGATAGTATTTCTTAGTCTTTATCTTATGTTATGATTGTTGAATGTTTATTAAAATTCTATATTTTTTCTTTTTCATTTAGCTCTCCTTTCTGTAGTTATTCAAGGTGGGAACTTAGGTTATGGATTTTAGATCTTTGTTTTTCTAATATATGCAATGCATTCATTTTGAGGCTTTTTCTTTGTATGATGGGTAATTTAGTAATGTATTATTTAATTTCCACATACGGGTCTTTTTTAGTTCCCTTCATTTTACTGGTTTTTTTTTTTTAACAAGTTTACTAGTTTAATTCTGTTTCATTTTATCATATTGTATATGATTTCTGTAACTTTAAATTCAATTCAGCTATGTTTTATGGTTGATAATATGATTTATTATGGTGAATGTTTGATGTGCCCTTAGAAGGATTTGAATTTTGCTGATGTTAGATGAAGTATTTTATAACATGTTATAAACATTGATTGATTGTGATCTTCAGGTCAATTATAGTCTTACTGGTTTTCTACCAATGATCTATCAATGACTGCCACAAAGATATTATGGTATCCAACTAATGTAGTCAATTTGTTTATTTTTCTTTTCAGTTCAATAAGTTTTTGTTTCATGTACTTTTGTCACTTTTTTTTGGCTTAATCCCTTCACTTTTTTTCACTCAGTTTCCTAACCCATTCCCTTCTAACAGTTTATTGACCTGGGTGAAAATCATGTGCTCTTTTTACCTTGAGTTAATTAATAAAGTTGTACAAGTATGTGTGTATATGTTGTACTTCCATCAAAAAATATAATGTTAAAAATGCTTGCCAAAGTTTGAGCCAGAGCAACTGGTAGATTAGTGATCTTTCTCTAAAAGAGAAAAGGAAGGGAACTTAGGAAAAAAGTAGATATCTTGTTTGAGGTGATAACAATTTTACAGATTTAAAATGTTGAGTACACAGTATGAAATATGAGATAGAAGTAAAGAGACATATATATACATATATGCATATATGTGTGTGTATATATATATTTTGGGGGGTACATGTTAACACTGAGTTGTTAATTGAGATCAGGAGATTTGGACAAAAAGAGATTTTAGAAGTAAAACATATAAAGAATAAACTGATTATTCTTCAAAGAGTTTTTCTGCCTTTCATTTATGACCTACCAGAAATTCCAGGATGTGAAATTGTGAAGCACAAAACATGTAAAATAATTTATTTTCTTATTTAAAATTAATCAAAGACATATGCAAATGTATATATGCATTTATTCATATATATCATGTACAGATAAATACTATGATTATGTAACTATGTATATAAGTATACATATTGTCAATTACATCTTGAGCTAACTTTAGAAGTGCTAAAATGAATTAACATAATCTGTCCCCCTCAACAATGCAAAGATTCTTTTAGTTTGTTGATATAGCTTTCTGAAAAGAATAATCTTTTTTTTTTTTTAATTGGGTGTTTGAAACTTTAAATTCTATTACGGACTCTTTTTTTTTTTTTTTTTTTAATTTAGGTTGTCATGTCATACTCCTACAAAATCTTTAAAAATTTTTTCATGGTCTAAAAACTGATTAGTGGCAGATAATTAGCTGTAGCTAAGATACCTAACTATCATTCAGTTCAGTCCCTATAATTCTACCTGTTGAAAAATTGAACCTAAAGTCAGTGAACAGCTGACAGGCTCTTTATTGATTACCATGTACCCTTTCTCCTCCAGGAATATTAAATTTTCACAGCATACATATTCTAAGTTAAAAGGTTCTAGAAGATGTTACATTTTTCATGTGTATATATTTAACAATTGAAGAGGAAAATGTTAACAGATGGAAAATTGTACTTTTTGTCTATGAACACAAATTACTTAGTCATAAAACTTGCTACTACTATTAATCCCTTGAAACACATTCTCTAGTTTTTGCAAAATCCATCCTCTATTTCAGTCTTACATTCTAGAAACAGAGCAACATTGGATCTGTCCAAAATGTTAGAATTTCACTAAACTTTGAGTTTTATTAATAATGTCAGTATGCACATACTACCAGATAATAGATCCTCAAAAATATTAACAATTAATATAATAATACACATAATTAGTATATATTGTTTAAAATAATAAAACATTTTCTAAGACTTGCCTTCTGAAAATATTAACTTCATTAGACAAAATAGTATACAAATATCCCCTATTGTTATATAATTATTTAATGCTACCTACATTAATCATAGTTCAAATCATCTGTAATTCATACACAAAAGCTTGGGTTTTTGTATTATTTTCAATGATTTAAAAGTGGTTTGAAAAAGGTTACAAACAAACACAATGACATAAAATGATTGAAAATATTTAAGATATATCCAAAAAATAACATCTCACTGAAAATGCTTGGTAACATTTATGAACCTTTTGCTTATTTTTTTGTATGTGTGTTCTTAACATTTTATATCAAAGCAAGGGATAAAATCTTTATCCATGTTACTAATGTGTTATTTAAGGGTAGACCAGCCTCCTACTGTCCACAGCTGCTTTTAATTTACAAGCAATTGGAGTAAGTCAAGCATTACTAGTGAGTCATTTCTGCTTCTTGCTATGCTATTTCATCTGGGAAGCCATTATGCAAACTAAAAGCATCTGAAGAGGGGTACCCCACTTAAAAGTGTTCAGCAGGGGTTCTGACTTTTATCATTTTTGGCAAATGGTGGCGTCAAGTTGCATATGTTGTTCCACTGGTAGCCAGGATTGCCTGAGATGAGTAAATGTGTCCATAAATATGAAGTAAATTTCCAGATATTACTAATGTAGTAAAGTTTGTTTAAAAAAATCATGTAATTAATTGTAAATTTTAAAAGTTAGAAATGGATCAAGTGAACTTGTCAATTGCTATATGAGTTCCAGGTAATAGGTTATTTTTTGTAAATATTTTACTGTGTGTACAATCTAATTCTAAGGGGGGAAACCTAGAAAACCTGGTATTGCTAAATTATACAGAAACCATGAAATTATCCTGACCCATTAAATTTTAAGATGAAGTTTTGCAGAAATTTGGAGTGAAAATAATTTCTCTCACTGAGGCTAGATTATATTTTATTGTATGAATCCCTACCACACCTAGAGTTTTCTTTAAAATAAAATAGTCATTTTGATACATAGACCAAAGTATCAATTTTTATTCTGTTTTGAAGTTTACCTAAGAAAATACCTAATTAAATTAATGTGAGATATGACTTAAAATGTGTGGTCCATTTCAAATATGGTATTTTTAAATGTTTTATTTATTTATTTTTAGAGAGGGAAAGGAAGCAAGGAAGAGGAAGAGAAACATCAATGTGTGGTTTCCTCTTGCATGTTTCCTACTGGGGATCTGGTCCGCAACTCAGACATGTACCCTAGACTGGGAATTGAATAGGCAACCCTTTGATTCTCAAGCCAACACTCAGTCCACTGACACCAGCCAGGGCTTAAATATTGTCTTATTTTATGTATGGATCACTTCTATCATCATTGGGATCATTATGATAATAAAAACTGACAGTTTTTAATAAAATCTTGATGCCTGGCACTTTATCAGTAGCTTTGCATTGTATATCATATTTAACTCTCACAATGATTTTATAAAGTAAATGATATTATCTTCATTCTACTGAGGAAACCATGGCTTAAAGAAGCGACATCATCAGCTAGCAGTGCACACCTAGTGAGGCCGCCCTTTTAAGACAAAGCTGCCTTCCTGAAAAGCCAAAGTAGTTTGTACCACTTGCTTTTATATTGCCTATCAAAGTTCTATATTTCAGAAATAATAAAACCATGTATTTATTGAGTAACCAGTTCTTAGAAAAAGAATATATGTTTCAAAAGAGGATCTTTTTAACTGTTTAACTTATGGACAAAAAGACAAGCAAATACATGGTGCTCATAATTCACATTTTATTTTTTTTAAGTATCATAAAGGCTAAAGGAATCAAATATATGGTAACAAAAGAAGATTTGACT
Organism: Tonatia bakeri; assembly: GCA_004024845.1. Classification (NCBI taxonomy): domain Eukaryota; kingdom Metazoa; phylum Chordata; class Mammalia; order Chiroptera; family Phyllostomidae; genus Tonatia; species Tonatia bakeri. The sequence goes on from PVIA01001530.1 coordinate 119,353, forward strand.
TTGGGTGATGGGCACATAATGCACACAATGTTGTATCATAGAATTGTATAATTGAAACCTATACAATTTTATTAACCAATGTCATCACAATAAATTTAATAAAATGGAAATAATAATAAACATTAGTAAGGTTATGAAAAAATTGCAAAGTAGACTACATTTTGCCAAGATAGCATTTTATAATTTCTATTGTAGTTTGGAAAATCTGTTCTTAGTAGGGCAGTTGCACACTCTAGATGGACTTATCTTACTTCTAGCTCTGTTCCAGTCCTTGGAGTACTCATCATGACCTGAGTTGACAATTCTAGCTTTACCGTCACATACATCATCCATCCAGCAAGAATGTGGTCAGACCGAAGGAGAGCATGCACCCTCTATATAAGGCATTTCTCACAGATGGAGCATGGAACTTCTGCACACAACTTCCATAACTCATGCACTTAAATACAAGTAGGCTCAAGAGAAGTTGGGGAGTTATTGCTTTCTTTGGTATAGCAATGTATGCAACTAAAATTCTTTGATACTTTCTAAAAGAAGGAGAAAATGGAGATTAAAATTGACCACAGTAGACCTTTCCAAGGCATGCATAATTTAATAGAGTGTATTTTGTTAAAAAATGTGATTTCAGGTCTCATATATGTTCATATTTAGTGTGCTACAGGGTAGCCAACAAAATAATATATAGTAAAGTTAGTTCTAAAAATTAGTTTCCATACCATTATAAGTAACTTTATAAAATTTAAAATATAAAGATTAAATGTAATAAAAATATGAATTTATTTTGTGATTCATTAGTGATTTTATTGTCTTTTTAGATATCTATGCACTGTGCCATGAGTATTTACTTACATTTATTATCATATTTTTTCTAAGCCACATCACCAAGGATGAAATTCCCATTTACATTAGAGAAAGGGGATATTTTAAATAATCTCTGAAACCAATGTCACTTTGGATACCAAAAAGAAAGTCATTTGCAGTTAAAATGGTTTCTAATGAATTATAAGAAAGAAAAGCAAACATATGTCAATTGAAAAAGCATACTGCTATGATGAGAAAAAATGTGTCTTTGAGAGCTGTGTTGATCTACAAAGAAAGCAGGCATGGCTGTATCTGGAGGAAAGATTGAACAAAAGTTGAACCACCCCCATATTCCCCTCTGAAGTCTGCCAACTGGAACACAGGGGAACCTCATTAATTTAAAGCTGAGATTCTGTTCCAAGTCATGATGTTCAAAGAACCAACAAACAAAATATATAATATATAGTCATTGGATAGAGAAGGATAGCATGCAGAGGGCAGGAAGGAATGCAGCTGATTAAAAAATATTGAGAAAAGTATGGGTGGAAGTAAAGAGAAGTTGAAGGTCTGGATGAGACATTTTGAGAGGGAGTTAGCTTCCACAGAATAACTTCATGCTATGCAAGGCAGTCTCTAGAGAGTTACAACCCTTTCTTCTCTTGCACAGTACTATAGGCTAGAGATCCACATGATTCTCCATTCAGAAACATCAAATAGCCTCATCATAGTTATCTTGGTATGGTTTGGCAGAGGCTAGTAGGGCAGGGTCTCCTGGGAACATACTGTCCTTATGAGTGCTAGAATAATGGGGCTGAGGATACTATGTCTTTCTTCTCCAGCCATGATCAGTGGAAGACCACCACCAACACTATCAGGGACAGGAGGAGAGGGTAAGGTAAACTCCTTAATACAACTACAATTCAGTGTGAATCACCCTAAAGGGCAGAAAAAAAACAGCCCTGCCAAGCCAGGTTGCATACAACTAATTTTACAATTTCTGAGTCAGCCTTGCCTGCTATAATGACCGGTTTCTGTAAGTCCTGATCCACTCTGATCATATTGTCTGGCCACAGCTACTCTTTTCCATGATAAATATTAATGTTTCTGAAGAATTCCTGCTTGTTAGTTGGTGTAGCAGCATCATTTTGCTAAATTACAAGTAAAATGATTATTTTTCCTTCCGAAGAATTTCTAATCTCTAAACTGGCATTTTCACTGCTGTCTTATATGACGTTCCTTGTACAGATGATGAACTTCCTTTTGAGTGTTGTTTCTTACACAAAGATACTTTAAATTATTTCATTATTTATTTCTTACTTATAATTCATTTCATTATTTCTTACTTATGTTCTAGAGGTGTATCGAGGGCTACAAGGTGTCTGATTTTCCCATTTACACTTCAAACATTCAAACGTGTGTATGTGTGTTTGATAGATATAGATATATTAAGGTGACAACCTCTGCTTGTGAATGGCATTTGAATCCCCCAATTGAATATATTATAAGAACCATGCTCCATAATGTATGCTGAAATTATTTCATTTTCTATTATAGCTGTGGACCAAAATAATGAAAATTGTGCAGGGTAGTGTTCAGAAAATCATATACTTTATACAGTGGTTCCTGATATTATAAGTACCCATCTGACATCATACATAATTATTGCAATTTTACTGACTGTATTCTCCATACTATACTCCACATCCCTGTGACTATTTTCTAACTGGCAATTAGTACTTCTTAATCCCTTCACATTTTACACCTGTCCCCCCACCGACCCTCCTGCCCCGTCATGTGACCATCATTCTGTGTTCTGTATCTATAAGTTTGCTTCTTTCTTTCTTTCTTTTTTTTGGGTTTATTTCATTCTTTAAATTTCAGGTATAAGTGACAACATATGGTATTTATTTTTCTCTGCCTGACTTATTTCACTTAGTATAATACCCTCTAGGTCTATCCATGCTGTTCCAAACAGTAAGATTTCATTATTTTTTACTCATTTCATGCAGTTTCTTGATCCAGTGTGTCCACTTAATCCAGACCACCCAAGACATCTTCCTGCCTGCATCATTTTCTTCATAGTCTTCATGATTTTCTAAAATTGTTTATTTCTTTGTTGCTTAGAAGATTAGTCACTAAATAAATAAGTAAATGAAATAATTTCAGCAAAGTAATGTACTTCTGCAGATACACATTCTTCCATGAAGGCAGAAGTCTCTTCTGTATTGTTCAGTAGAGTATCTCCAAAGTCTGTCAAGCATGGTACCAGTAACATAGTTTATACTCAATTATTAGTTATTGGACAAATGAACAAATAAGTGACTGATTTAAGGGTTGATGTAGACCATGGTTGTCTTAGATTTTAATTGAAAAACACTTTTGGCATCACTTCTTATATGATGTATATTCTCTTTTCCCTCATACCCTGGTCCATTCGAAAGATCTTGAGGAGGGTAGAACTTCACTCTACCTAGCTCTACTTGCAAAGTTAGGCTCAGATGTGAGAAAACTGAATGTCTGAACCTAAAGCTATTATTCAACTAACTATTATTAGTTGAATGTGTCATAGCTATAAAATCTTCATCTCTCTCTTTCCAGATATATCATGATAATATATAATGCCTAAATAATATAAACATGCTCATTGCATGTAGTTATTAAGGACTCAGGAGATTTGGGAGCTTAATTTTGGATAGCTCTTTATTTTAAATGCATTAGTAATAATCTATAAACTATAAGTTTTTGTAGCACACAAATGAAACCTATGTTCTAAGTTATCTTTCTCACTCTTTTTAAATATTTCCTATTTCTACTGTAATACCGATTACAATATTTATCATTGACTGTGTCTTACTATGGACCAAGAACACTGCTGTTAGTGTTTTTGCTATTTCACATTCAGTTGTTTTGTAATTTTATTCATGAAGAATCTGAGGCTCACAGGATTAGGTAATTTGTCCACAGTCACAAACTTTCTAAGTGGCAGATATGATATTTTGATATATAACATTTTGGTAAAAAAGCCTGAGATAATCTTGTTGGCAACTGCCCTACCTGGTTTCAGGAGCTGTAACCCCCCCATGGCTAAGGCTGAGTGAGTGACCTTCGGACCATAAGCCACTAAGGAGACAAAGCTTATCTTCCTGGCAGGGGTGCTCCTCTGGCTCTTTTGCTTCACCCTGCCTGGCCCCCAATGCTTGATGCATTAGCCAATGACAGGTAAGATTCCTCAAGTGAGGGATGACCTAAGACAAGCATGATCATGGGGGGCCCCAGGGAAGTACTTGGGGGCTACAGAAAAGGGGTGATGGACCTTCCCCCCTTGGCTTTGACACAGCCTGAGTCCTCATTCCGTCTTCAAGAAGTCTCCTAATCTTTTGGCTGCCTTACTTTCCTTGCCTGACTTAATCCTGAAACAATGCCTTAAGCCTGAAATAATACCAGTGGTGGGTGCAGCCCTGTGCTGGAAAGGGCAGGTTCCCCGGATAATCAGGCCTAAGAAAGAATATGTAAAATCCTGTGAAACCTGCTTTGTTTGGAATGTTTTCAATTAAATGATAAGCATCCAAGCAGGAAGCAAGTTTGTTCCCCAAAGTTTTATGGCCATTTAGTTGTTTGACCCTGACTCAAAATAGGCCCTCAGAGTTTTTTGTATGTTATCTATTGTTTGATCCTTACTGCCTGATAATGATTAATGAGCTTTAGGAATACACCCTGTATTCCTATGTAAATGGAATCCAATAAAAGCTTCTGAAGGCAGGGGTCAGGATGCTCTCCTCTTGAAAGGGTGACTGAGGTACCCCGAGGCTTGCTCTCCCTTTGAGAGAGAAGTCGAGCCATCCCTTTTCCTTCATAGGACTCAGTAGTCTGAGTGAATTTATTTCATCTCATCCATAACACCGAGGACACTGCCGGTCGGTATCCGAGTCATAATCTCTAACTTTTGAAGTAAATTGTCACATGTCAAAGTGGGTTGGATTTCTAAAAGTAGACTTTTTTAGGACGAGGTTTTTAGGAATTTTGAGTGCAAGAAGGTGTAAATGAAAATGACTTTCAGGGCTCAGATTACTTTCGTGTCCAGTGATCTCTAGTCTCCTCCGCTTAGAGAGAAGAACCTGAATACCATTAGTGATTGATATGACGGGCTTTCTTCTTGAAGGCACTACTAATACTCAATTCCCAATTCAGCCATTTATTTTTCTGTAATTATAGTTATAATCTGTGCAACTATTTTGAGAATACTGAGCACATTATAAAGTATCCTTTATTCCCTGAAGGGCACATGGCCAAAATTAAGGGTGGGTGGGATCAGGGGAGAGAGGTGGAAATGGCTGGGATCAGGGGAGTCATGGGGGGATGCAAACAACTGTCTTTGAACAATAATAAAACTTTAAAAAATGAACTAAATAAGATGATATATTGAACATAGTGAATATACTTTATTTGTTCCTGTGTGTGTGTTGATGTTTTCAAGAAAATATAAGCAAAGCAAAACACTTTTAAAAAGCTGTTGAATCATCGGGAAAAAAAGTATGGAATACACAATTTAAAGTTAGCCTTTCTGGCATTCTCTTATTTTAAAATTAAATTTAATAAATTCATATGTAGGGTTATTTAATAATGTTTCAATACATTTAAATTAATTTATATTAATATTTAACTTCTTTTTTAAAGATCTCAGGAAAACATACAAGGTATAAGAAGTGATTTAAATGACTTCTCAGTGAAATGTAAAATGTTTGTATCTACGTGCATGTGTTTGCACGTATGCGAGTGTGTGGGTGTGTTTGCTGGAGTACATTTTATGAGGTCATTTACAGACATAATCATGAGAAAATGTAGTTGTTTTTTTAATAGCCAAAGCAAATGAAGCATGCCTTCAATTAGAAACTTCTGAAAATACGCTGTGATAACCTACTGAGAATGGAATTGCTTTTCTTCACAGCATTGTACCCACCTCCTCTCTTTAGGTACCCATAGTATGGAGATGTGTTGTGAGTGTAATATGCTCTTCTTGAATCATTTTAATTCACTAAATGCATTTTGTACTTCATAAACCATTCCAGGACTATGCATTTGATATTTCAAAAATATGTGCATTCTGCTTTTAGAGTTCAGTACATCGAATAAGTGAACCTCAAAAGTCCTAAAACTCATGTGTTATATAAATGAGTATGTGAAACTTCAGATTACTAGGTTTTTCTGAAACGCCTGAAACATTTAAGTCCCCAGTTCACTAGTGTGTGATTATTCTAGGGTTTTGGGTTTGTTTGTTTGTTTGTTTGTTTTGTTGCCATTAAAGTTTAATTTTCTACATCCTTAAGCAAAAATTCAGGAAAAGCCATTTTTGGCCTTATGTTAAAAGCACTATCAACATACACCCAGGAGAGATTTGGGCACATCTGTACCTGAATTATAGGAGTTATAAGGCAATAAAATCAACACCAAACTTTTAACACCTATAACTCCTTTTCTTGGGTGCTATGGTAAATATTACTTTTAAAAATTTCCACAGCCAATTATTCATTCCTAGTGCACATATATATAAATACCAACTGATTTTTATCCTACAATCTTACCAAATTCAATTTTTAGTTCTAGTGCTTTTTTGTTGGCTAAGCAGCTTAGAGCAGTTCACTCCCATCTCCCTCCTCCATTTCTTTGTCATACATTTAATATTTAGATAGGTTTCAAACATACAATATATTGTTGCTACCTCTGATTTAGGCAATTATCATTTAGTATCATTAAAGATAGGAAGAATAAATTTGACATTTAGCTTTATTTCATATGCAGGGCTCTATTTTTTGTGTGTGTCTGTGTAGAAAAAAAATTGATTTGAATTTTATAGGTATAATATTTCTTCTGCTTGACTTTCCTGTAACACTTAATGAACTACTGCTATATTGCCAATTAATGTTCTCAATGTTCAATTACCTGAAAGAGCCAATATTTTGCTTTTACTTTGGGAATATATTTGCACTGGGTATAGGATATTGGTTTCACAATTTTATTCTGTTGATTCTTTTAATATGTAAAAAATGTCATTCCATTATGTACTTGCTTACATACTTTCTGATAAGAAGTCTGTTTTCTTTCGCACCCTTGTTCCTCTCATAAAATTAGGTGTTTTGTTTTGTTTTTATCCTGACTACAAGAATGTATTTTTCTTTGTCTTTCCTGTAAAACAATTTCAATGTGATATGACCCTGTGTGTGTTTGAGTGTGTTTGACAATTGTGCTGTTTGATATTTTTCAAGTTTCTTAAATATGTAAGGGTCTCATTAATTTTTCAATGGCCATTATCTCATCAAATATTTCTCTGTCCTACTTTCTCTCTTTTTTGGAATTCAAAATTGTACAGATATTGCCCTCACTGGCATAGCTCAGTGGATTGAGTGCAGGCTGCAAACAAACCAAAGGGGCGCTGGTTTGATTCCCAGTTGGGGCACATGCCTGGGTTGCAGGCCAGGTCCCCAGTGGGGGCCACATGAGAGGCAACCACACATTGATGTTTCTCTCCCTCTCATTCTCCCTCTCTTCCCCTCTCTAAAAAAATAAATAAATAAAATCTTTTAAAAAAATTGTACAGATATTAAATCCTTTTATATTATCTCACAATTCTTGGGTGCTTTGTTTGTTCATTTTTTCTCCTTTTTTTTGTTGTTTTGATTAAGCTTCCTTCTTAGGCAGTCATGTCCCCATATCATGGGAGATGCAGGGACATGCATCTCTTCCTGGGCATTCTGCCCTGTCCTCAGCTGGAGGTCCATGCCCAGAACATATTCCTTCTCCTCTCCTAGTAATAGGAGGAGTTTTCTCTTCTTTTTCCCTGGCAACAATGTGTTTTCACAAGTGTCCTAAGTGTGCCAGCATTTGTTACCCTTCTCCTAGTGCTACTTTAAGCTTTTATTCCATGTAATGATAGGAGAAAGAATCCAGGCAGGTAGGCCTCTTTGCTGTTTTGTGCAGTGGCTGCTGGCTCCTTTCCTCGGGAAGGGAAACCAGGAATGTTTCTCATGGCTCTCACTTTCCCCGATCACTTTGTGAGCATACTTCATGTCCATGGGGAAAAACCCTACAAGTGTGGGATAATACTCTTTGTGTCCATGTCTCACAGTGAGTGACTTCATATCTCTTATTTGCTCTTTGGCAACTTCTTACTTTGCAGCTGATTATTTTGACTTCAGGTAAAACCTTTGTCATCTGCTTCAGATAAACATATATATTGTCCTGTGATCTCATCTTACTGATGGATTTTAGAAAATTTGTGAACTATCAGGTGGTTTTGAGAAACTGTTTTGTTGTTGTTGTTGTTGTATGGGTAAGAATGATAGACTGTTTGGCTTCTACATCATAATCACAAGCTGAGATTCCTATACATTAGGATATATACGATGATCTACCTGATCGTTAGAAACATCACTTGTGATTACATGGCAAATAAAATTCCACATCATTTTAGATTCATAAAATACTGTGTCTTCCAAAGATTTTTATCCTTAAAGGAACAGAATTATTTTAGTCCCTTATTATTTTTCACTTAAGTTTCAACTCTGAATAGTTGGATCTATTCAAAAATACCTGAAATTAATAATGTGACCAAAATACACCTTCTTTGTCTCTTACCATTCTATTTTTTATTTTAAATATGATTAAAATTCAGATTTAAAACCTATATATATATATATATATATATATTATAATGCTTATTGCTTTTCAGTTCACATGAAATTTTCACATTCAAACTTGTATTATTTTTTATGATAAAGTTCAGGTTTTAAAGAAAAGCTATTTCATGATTGAATGGTTTCTTCTCTACCTGATTCTTAGCAAAGCACCTGTAGTATAACAGAGTAAATTAAATTTACATTTAAAACCATTATATGCAAGCTTGAGTTCTTTAATTGAAATAATGAAGTCAATAATAACAAAATTATACCTACTATAACATAACATTTTTCAAAAAACTTAGAGAATTGAGGAAGTAGTAGACATTAATTAATCTTCTTAGAAAAAATTTAAATTTCTAGGTTGCTATTGTGATTATTCATAAGATTATCTAGATGCATTATCTTTTCAGTGAGCTGAGGACAATAACTCATTCTGCACATGGCCTATTCTAAACTAATTCTCTAATTCTCAGAGCAATAAAATGCTAGAGATTCATTATTTTGTAAAGTTTCAACATCTTTTAAAATCTTTAAGTATTTTCTGTTTCTTTTTTTATGTTGTTGACATATATAGCATCATGGGTAAAAAAAAAAAGACACTCCATACCTGTACATATATAAGGAAATGTTACTTGATTCATACTCTATGAGTTCACTGATCAGAAGTCATACTAAATCAACAAAAATGTGTATCTCTTATGTTACATTTATTTTCTGATTTTTGTGAGTTTCCAGTATTAATTGATCTCTTTACTAGTGTGACTATAATATAATTTCAAGAAAAAATTTCAAGAATTGCATGTAAATACATAATTCCAGGGTACTATACAATGATTTCAGTAGACTTCAGTAGACTTAATTCTTTTTTTTTTTTTTAGATTTTGTATTTTGGTATAATTGTGTATTACCAAAATTATAGAAATTCTACAAATAACTCTCAAATATTCTTTCCCAGATTTAGCCATTATTTTCCCAATTTGTTTTATTACTTGCCACTCTCTTATTCACACTCCTTTTCTCCCCACATATATACATATTTTCTGGTTTGTTGTTTATTTCCCTTTTTCCTCAAAATAATTTGAGAGTATTTTGACATCATACTTTCTCCTACCAATAGATCAATTATTAACAAACCATTACTTTATATTGAAAAGATTATTATCAATATTATCAATAACTTTAAAAATGTCTAATCTACAATTCAATTCAGAATTACATATTAAAATTAGTTGTTTTGAAACTAGAGCTTCCTTTATTATGAAAAAAGTTCCTCAGTCCTTGTTTGATGCTTATGGCCTTAGTATTTTTAAGTAGGTCAAGCCAATCAATTTTTTAAGATGATGCAATATATTGTATTACATATTTTGTAATCACTAATGTTCTATCCAGGTTTTAAGCATTTTAAAAGCCCTTAATAAACATATAGACAACAAGTATTTTTGCCTATAAAGTTAAGTGTATTTAAAACAAAATCCCAGAAGAAAATCAACTGTGCTTCAATCATTGATTGAATAAATCCTTATTAAACTCCACCTCTGGGTTTGTCCTTGTGCTGCCTACGAAAACACAGTGGTGAAAAGAGGATGGCCTCTGCCCACATGGAACAAAAAGATATTAAAAATATCTGCAAAACACTTAGTGCCAACCATTGGTACATGCTGTGAAAGAATGGGAAGGATATAGTGAAAGAATACAATTTAGATTGAGTTGGAAGAGATTTCTTTCTATAAATGTTATCTTTGACTTGCAACGAAAGATGAGTAGGAGTAGGCTAGATAAGAAGCATTTTAGAAATTGGACCACATGTGTCCTGCATGGGAAAGTGAAGGAAAGCCAAAGAACAAGTAAAGTCAGGAGGATGAGAGTGGCTTAAGGTGAAGACAATGATAAAGCTGTTATCAGCACCTGTAACTCCTCTCAGGTTAATTAAGAATTTCAAAGTTTATTCTAAGTGCGATTTACCCATGAAAGGTGTTTATTAGAAGTCACATGATTGGATTTACATTAACTTCCATAAATATAATTGTCTTTAGTTAATTGTCTAAATATAACTGTTTTCTCTACATACATTGAATATCCCTTCAGACTATATCATGATTTTTGCTTCAACCATGAAACACAGTATAAGAAACATGGTATCTTTTGTTGTGAGACAAAGGATAATCACTTCTTTCTTTTGAAATTTCTTAACCCACTTTGTTGTTCTTATTACCTTTTCTGAAATTTCAAGCCTTCCACAGTTATTATTTCCTCTTTGTTTAGAGAATTCCTTTAGCAATTCTTGAAGAATAGGTTTGATAGCAACATATTCTGTTTTCCTTTATCTAAATATGGCTATATTTTCCCTTCATTCCTGATACATACAGCTGGACATGAATTTGTTCTTTTTTTCAGTATTTGAAAATGTTGCACCACTTCCTTCTAGTGGCCCATTGAGGTCCTGCTGACACAAGGGCAGGGAAAGGAGAAGCTGAGAGAGTCAACTAGCTCTGGCCTTAAGGCTTTTTTTCTGCCTCATGGATGCCAGGAGGACAGGGAGGCTCAGCTCCTCCCTGATGTGAGTGGGGGGCTGTGGGTTGAGCAGAGTGTTGACTATTCCTACTTTGCTTCACCTGAGTCTTAATGCTGCCCAGTGGTGATGTAGGCTTAGTTCCTGGACCCCACCAACATTACCGAGGGCTGACATCACTCGGCCACCTGCCACCTCCTCTGCTGTCTGAGGGGTAGAAATCCAGCTCCTGGCTAGGTCCAATTAATGGCACCCTGCCTCCTGTTTTCATGGTGGGAGGGCAGAGTTTGATAAGCTCCTTACTAGGTCCTGCTGAAGCCACCGTGGTGGAGGATGTGGGAGATGGAATGCAGGTTTCTATTGGTGTTTGGCTGGAGCAGGGTGAATAATGTCAAGGATTTTTTTCTGTTGTTAAAGCACCCTTTTCTTGGTATTTTGGGAACTTACACCTGGAACTTTTTGTCCTTCCTGTGGGAAACCACTCAGGACAGCAAGCTTCTCTGACACCCTGGAAAGATATAAGGGAAATAACAAGGGCACCATGGAATCTCACTGCTATCTGTTAGCTAAGAAATGGAAGCATTTGAGGAGAGCCTCGGGTGTGGGGGTGGGGAATGTGGCATCTAATTTCCACAATAATAAGCTTAAGTTTCCTTCAGGACAGCAGTAATAGCACAGTGTGAACGTGATGATGGGTAAAGTACAAATTCAGAAAAAATGAGAAGGCAGTGTGGAGAAAAACACATTTATCTGCTTCTCTCTACAGTTGTATGGGATAAACACTATTATCTTTTTTTTCAAAGTCATTCCCTTTTATTATATATAAATGTTAGTCTGAGTCGATTAGAACATATTTGACACTTTGGAAGAATGGGAGAGATAGATAAATATAAAATGAGCTACTAGGCAGCACATTTAAGTGGTTTGTTTTTCACAAAGTGTCCCAAAAAGGAGACAAGGTGTCTGACATCTAGTCTTTTAAGTGTCTTTTTCTCCGAAACATTTCTGAACATCCAAATGTGGAAGAGAGGAAATTGGGCACCTCAAAATGATTCTTTTAAGAGCTTTTCTCTAGCTCCCAAAGAGATTTGTTTGTTTGTAAGAGATTTATTTTGTTATTATCACATCTGAAATGCACTAGAAAGAAAGAAAAATACTTCTGTTAGCTCAGAAGAATAATAAATCAGCTATCCTAAGTGCATTTCTGTCTTAAAGATTTATTTTGTTTTGTTATAATTGAGATGAGTCAAGGAGACAACGGTATGGAAACACTTCTGATTCTGCATGAAGACAAAGGTCAGCAACTTAAGACTCAAGCATCCTCAGAGTAAAAACACTTTTTAAATATCTGTTGATGGGAAATACTGCTCTACTGGGGATTAGATCTGTCAGTGCATAGCACAAGGCAGAATACAGCTCACTTCTAAGAGTCTGCTGTCCTCCAAAATATTAAAAGAGCAAGCATTTTAGCAAATATACTTTTTACTCTATTCTTTGGGCACATTGGCAAAGAAGCTAAATATAGACTAGAAATTGCTATTTCACTGAGATCATCTGCTTCATGCATTTGGAAATAGCTAAATTTTTATAGCACTACAACTTTCATAATGTATTAGCTACGGTTTTTCAGGCACCTACCTACTTCATGTAGATAAGTATGTGGCTTTTGGGTATATTTTCCATTCCACAGTTTTACATAGAGAATTCATTACAATAGATAGGAAAGAATACTCAGAGATGAATCCTCATTCTTGAAATATGACCTATGATCTCTTTGTGTTTGGGAAAAATCATAACTTCTCTTAGTATCATTACTTCCATCCATTTAACAAGGATGATGATGCCTATTGTACAGGATAAGTTTAGTTATAAAGTGTACGTATGAGTCACAACATAGTATCTGCTTTATGAATAGTAGATATTGTTATACTTTTAGTGCCTAGAATGCACATCGCCACAAGTATTTTAGAAATGAATAATTAATAACATAGATATTAAATTACATAAACATGGGAGGTACTGGGAAGGTCAAAGTCTAAAAAGAATAACTTGGGGGTCTGAAAAGAATAACTTTTCAGAGAAAAATCAGGGTGAACAAGTCAGAGTTTATAGGAAAACTCAAGAAGCTGATCTGGGTGGTGAAGTGGATTATAAAGTGGGAATTCATACAGAGATAAATGAAAATGGTCATTTTATCTGCTGCCTTTGAGGGCTTTAAGTTAGAACTTGGTGGTGAGCTAGGGTCTGCTCTTGGCAAGCAGGGCCAACCAGCAATTGTGGAGAGGTGCTGGAGACAGAACAGAGAAGCAGATGAGCTGAGGTTTGTCTTGTCCGTCACAGAGTATGAGTGCAGAATATTTATCTGTGCATTTAGCACAGTGGTTCCTACACAATAACTCGGTAGCTATTTTGAATGATACACAAAAATCTTCAGTAAGATTCAACTTTTCTTACTTTGCAGGATTTATATTCACCATGGAGTCTTATCAAAAGCATTACTTAAAAGATAGAATAGAATGAATGAGAATTACTTATGATCACTGTATTGATATTGTAGAAACATGATTCTAAACTACTAGATATGTTTTAAAAATTTACTCTCTTAAATTGTTTACATGCCTGCAAAAAAGAGAAAACCAATTAAACTGGTAATATTTTTATGAATTTTCAAAAGTGACAGAATTTCTGGAAAAAATAAATTATTCTAAAAATTGTATCACATTGCAAACACTAGCAATTCACACATGGTTTTAGCATAGAGTTTACTTTTAAATACCTTTTGAATGAATGAATCAACAAATGTAGGGAATGTCCACATAAAACAATCAATATTCTATTCTAAGCCCAGGGGGAAAAACAATATGATGTAAAGCTGACAAGAAATTACAGTAGCATGTTCTATACATTAAATAATTAGAATTGATTGAAAGAGTCAACACTTTTTCTATGTTATTGAAAGACAAAAATAGAAACAAAAATACCAAAACCCCAGACTAATAGAGAGGCTGATACATTATGTGAAAGCCATAAGTAAAAATATACATATATGTCTAGACGACAAATGTATTTTAAATTTAAGTAAAATAATTTTTAGGGTCACAGTAATGGAAATGATAAGCATAGACATGGACTCAAATTGGTGTCACTCTAAAAAATTAGAATGATGTATTTTATCTTTATAACTTTCATTCTAAGGCACTGCTATTCAGTGTTGCTTTAAAAGATGGGATTTATTTGTTCATTTGTTTGTTTGAATTTATTGGGGTGATATTTGTTAATAAAATTATATAGGTTTCAGGTGTATAATTCTATAATTCTCATCTGTATATTACATTGTTCATCACTCCAAGTCAGGTTTCCTCGGGAAACTTATAAAAACTGAATTAGCAATGCTTCTGAAACAATTTGAAAATGATTGCTTGAAAGTATAAAGGAATTAAGAAAGTATTGTCTAGATCTGATTACAACAATAAGTAAAGGTATTTTGCCTTTTTTTAAAAAAAAATTGTATTTTTTCCATTACTGTTTAACCCCTTTATACTCCTTCCCCTCCTGTAATCACCACACTGCTGTCCTTGATCATGAGTAATTTGTGCCTTTTTGCTTAATCCCTTCACCTCCTAACCTCCTCCTCCTCCAATAGCTGTCATCCTGCTTTCTATCTATGCGTCTGTCTCTACTTTGCATGTTAGTTCAGATTGTCTACTGGATTCCACATATAAGTGAAATCATATGGCATTTGTTTTCTCTGACTGGCTTATTTCACTGGGACAAATCTTGACAAAATTTCTAAATCTCCATGCCCTCATTCATAAATTCAGGAGAAACAACTACCCTTGTCCTAAAGTTGAGAGAACTAAGTGGAATAATAAAGGTAGTCTTTAGACAACATCTGGAATAAGGAAAGTACACAAGGAAGCCTAACTTCTCAAAAAATATTGAACAAATACACAGGATATGAAAAATTAAGAATTTATCAAATTTTCAGTAGATGTTTAAGAAAATTTGAGAAAATTAGAATTAGTCAACAATTATTATTTTGGTATTTTTAAAATACAATTGATACAACATAACACAATATTCATTCAAAACAGCTATAATATAACCTTAAAATTTTAAAGTAGTGCATACATTTTAACAAATGAAAATATCTCCAGGACAGACTCAAGATGACAGAGGAGTAAGTGGAAGCTACACTAACCTCCTCCCAGGAACAAATTGGAATTACAACTAAATTATAGAACAATCATCCTGAATAACCAACTGGACACAAGAGAGAGGCCTTCTAATCATGGACAGATGGAAGAAGCCAATCACCACAGTGTGACTGATAGAGATCACTAAGGAGGAGCAAGCTGGCTGGTTAGGATCCCATAGGAAGCAGCTGAAGCACTAGAAGGATATTACAGTGGTCAGGGGTTCCCCCTGAGAAGTGTGGGCTCTAAACCCCAAGTTGAGCTCCCCAGCCTATAACACC
Organism: Tonatia bakeri; assembly: GCA_004024845.1. Classification (NCBI taxonomy): domain Eukaryota; kingdom Metazoa; phylum Chordata; class Mammalia; order Chiroptera; family Phyllostomidae; genus Tonatia; species Tonatia bakeri. The sequence goes on from PVIA01001530.1 coordinate 134,813, forward strand.
AGAACCAGGAAAAGGAAACAAATAACACATAGCTATTAATAGCAGAAGCATTTCTATCTGCTAGGGAGAGATATCTGGAGACTCAGAGAGCCTCCTAAAAGACCAACACACAAAATTCCATTTGTAGCAACTTACCCTGGTCTCTGGCAGAAGAAGGGCAGGGTGGACTAGAGATGCTTGAGGACAGTCTGGGTCTAGTGGATATGGGGGGAGAACTGAAGGAACATTTGCCAGGATCCTTGTGCTGAGTCATTCCCCATACTGCTGGAGCCATTTTTCTTAGGCAGAGCAATCCCTGTAAGTGGCATCAGCCTGAGAGGAAGCAATAGACCACCCACAGTAATTACTCTGCCCCACCCTATAGTGCTTAAGCCCTGATGCTGAGGAGCAGCTGAAAGACTTTTTACTCTTTAACCCTACAGAAAGCCTGCAGACAGAGGAAGACCACTAGGAGCTCTGAGGCCTCAGCTGACCCATCTCCAGGCCTGGTGCTGGTTAAGAGTTGGATTTGGGGCACAACCTGGTTCTTTCTGCACAAAAACAAGCCCAACAAAGGGAGCCACATGCTGTGGATCACTGATAGCTCCAAGCAGATTGCCCAGGGCCAGTTACAGTCAGGATTTGAGTTAGGTGTGCACCAAAGTCATGCCTATATACCTAACACATAGGAACAAATGCAAACCAGCAGCAAAAAATGAGAAGATAAAGAAACAGACCCCAAATGAAAGAACAAGAGTATTCTCCAGAAGAAGAACTAGACAAAATGGAGGAAAGCAATCTATTAGATGGAGAGTTTAGACTAATGATTATAAGGATACTCAACAGCATGAAAAAAGATATAGAAACCATAAAAAAGGATAAGTCAGTAATAAAGAATGCAATATCTGAAATAGTACTACACCGGAAAGAACAAACAGTAGGTTAGATGAAGCAGAGGATCAGATCAGTGATTTGGAATACAAGGTAGAAAAAATACCCACACAGAAGAGCAAAAAGAAAAAAATATAATTTAAAAAAATAGGAGAGCATAAGAAATATTTTGGACAACATGAAGCATAACAACATCCACATCAGAAGGAAAGAGATACCAGAAGGAAAGAGAGCAAGCCAGAGATCAAGGATCTATTTGAAGAAATACTGACAGAAAACTTCAGTAATTTGGTGAAGGAAAAAGACACACAAGAGTCCAGGAAACCCAGAGAGGTCCAACAAGTTGGAACCAAAGAGCCTACACCAAGACACATCATAATTAAAATAACAAGGCTTAAAGATAAGGAGAAAATCCTAAAGGTCACAAGAGAAAATCAGGTAGTTACATAAAAGGGAGTACCAGTTACATTTTCCTTGAATTTCTCAACATAAACATTTCAGGCCAGAAGGGAGTGGTCTGAAGTATTCAAGGTGATGAATTACAACCTTTACTTGGTTACCAACTTTACTTGGTTGGTAAAGTACAACCAAGGCTACTTTACCCAGCAAGGCTATCATTTAAAATTGAAGGAAATATAAGGAGTTTCCCAGATAACAAAAAGCTAAAGAAGTTTATTAACACCAAACCAGTATTGCAAGAACTGTTAAATGGTTTGTTTTAAGAAGAAGAAGAAAAAGGGGAAAAAAACAGAGGAAATAATCTAAAAATAAAGTGGGAGTAAATATGAATCTATTAATAATCACTTTAAGTATAAATGGCTTAAAAGCTCCAACCAAAAGACATAACGTAGTTAAATGGATAAGACCCATATGTATGCTTCTTTCAAGAGATCCACCTCAGATTGAAAGATACACATACAGTAAACATAAAGGGATGTAAAAAGATATTTCATTCAAATGGAAGGGAAAAAAGCTGTGGTAGCAATACTTGTATATGACAAAATAGACTTTAAAACCAAGGCTATAGTAAGAGACAAAGAAGGACACTAAATAATGATAAAGGGAACAATCCAACAAGAGGATAGAGCGCTTATAAACATTTATGCACCTGACATAGGAACAGCTAAATATGTAAAGCAAAGCTTGATGGACATAAAGGGAGAGACTGACATAAATACAGACATAATCAGGGATTTTACACCCCATTGACTTCAATGGATAGACCTACCAGGCAAAAAATCAACAGGAAGACAGTGGCCTTAAATGACACACTAGATCAAAGGGATTTAATTGATATCTTCAGAGCATTTCACCCCAAAGCAGCTAAATACACATACTTTTCAAGTGCACATGGAACATTTTCTAGAATAGACCACATGCTAGGACACAAAAGATAAATTTAAGAAAATTGAAATCATATCAAGTATCTCTGACCACCATGCTATGAAACTATAAATCAATCACAAGATAGTCATTGAAAAACACACAAAGACATGGAAGCTAAATAACATGTTATTAAACAATGAATGGGTCAATGATGAGATCAAGGAAGAAATTAAAAGATACATTTAAATAATTGAAAATGAGAACACAACAATCCAAAAATCTGCGGAACATAAGGAAAGCAATCCTAAGAGGGAAATTTGTAGTATTACAGGCCTATCTCAAAAAACAAAGCAAACACACAATAGCTCAAATAAAAAAATCTAACATTACACTTAAGGAACTTGAAAAAGAACAACAGACAAAGCCTGAAGTAAGTGGAAGGAAGGAAATAATAAAGATTAGAGTAGAAATAAATAGAGTCTAAAAATCAATACAAAAGATCAATAAATGCAAGAGCTGGTTCTTAGAAAAGATAAACGATATTGACAAACCTTTAACCAGACTCATCAAGTAAAAACGAGAGAGGACCCAAATAAACAAATTTAAAAATTAAAGGGGAGAAATAACAACTGACATCAAAGAAATAAAAATAATTGTAAGAAAATATTATGAATTATATGTTGGGGACCACCCTGCCTGGTCTCAGGAAACTGTAACCCCCTGTGACAGGCTGAGTGAGAGACCTCCGGACCAGGAGCCACTAAGGAGACAAAACTTATTCCCCTGGCATGAACGCTACCTGTTCTGTACCTGGCCTTTAATGCTTGATCAGTTAACCAATGACGGGTAACAATTCTCTAGGATAGAGAACGCACCTAAGACAGGTGCTGATCACGTAAAGGCCTCTGGAATAAAACTCACCTGTGGAAATCAAGGGGCTGTGGAAAGGAAGGGGTGATCAACATCAACCCCTGCCCCCTCTAAGCCTGAGTCTTTGTACTAGGATGTGAGAAATCCAAGTCTCCTGGCTGCCTCTGTCTCCTGCCCTTCTCAGGGCTAAGCACATAGCCAAAGGGTGCAGCTCAGACCAGAGACAGCAGACCGCCGGGGTAATCAGGCTTGGGGCATAGAATATGCAAGATCCTGTGAGATCTGTTTGCTGGAGGATGTTATTAACTTAGAATTTGAAGGCACAGACAGGAAACCAAAACTAGCCTTTTGAGCCATGTAGTCCTATGATAAAACTTCAATCTCTGCCCGGAATCACAACAGGGATTCTGTTAGTATCTTTGTAGGTTACCTGTTTCCTTTGATCCTGTCTGCCAGACTGTGAATCCACAAACTGAATCTACTTTCTCAATAAAAACCCGCTGGGGTAAAGGAATGGCACGTCCCCCACTAGAGGGGGTAGCCATGTTCTCTATTATCCCCACAGAATCATAGAAGAATTCTGTGTGTTACGCATGTTTAATGAACATCTGCAGCCGAGATGAATACCGCGGAATGGGCGGGGTGGTATTCTATCACAACTATATGCAAAAATACTGGACAACCTGGATGAAATTGGTAAGTCCCTGGAAACAGACAATTTTCCAAAACTAAAACAGGAAAGATCAGAGAATCTGAATAGGCAGATTATACCTAGTTAAACTGAAGCAGCAATCAAAAAACTCCAAACAAACAAAAGGCCTGGACCAAATGGCTTCACAGGTGAATTTTATCAAACATTCCAAGAACTAACACCTCTTTCTCAAACTATTTCAAAAAAATTCAAGAGGAGGAAAGGCTCCCAAACTCATTTTATGAAGCCAGCATTATCCTAATTCCAAAACCAGATAAAGACACTACAAAGAAAGAAAATTATAGGCCAATATCCTTGATGAACATAGATACTAAAATCCTCAACGAAATATTAGCAAGCCAAATATAGCAATGCTTCAAAAATATCCTACATCAGGATCGAATGAGATTTATTCGGGGAAAGCAAGGTTAGGACAATATTTGCAAATCAATAAATGCAATTCACCTCATAAACAAAATGAAGAACAAAAACTACATGATCATATCAATAGATGCAGAAAAATCATTTGAAAAAATCCTGTACCCTTTTATGGTAAAAACACTCAGCAAAATGGGAACAGAGGGAGTATACCTAATTATAATAAAGGCCACATATGACAAACCCACTGCCAACATCATATTCAACAGGCAAAAACTACAAGTGTTTCCCTTAAAATCAGAAACAAGACAGAGATATCCACCTTCACCTCTCTTATTCAACATAGAACTGGAAGTCCTAGCCACAGCAATCAGACGAGAAAACAAACAAACAAACAAAATAAAAAGAAAGGCATCCAAATAGGAAAGGAAAAAGTAAACCTGTCTTTAGTTGCAGATATCATGATGCTGTATATACAGAATCCCAAAGATTCCACCATAAAACTACAAGGAATGATAAATGAATTCAGCACACAGCTGGGTACAGAATTAATATCCAGAAATCAGTTGCATTTATATATGCCAACACTAACAGACAGAAAGGGAAATATTCAAACAATCCTATTTATAGTTGCCTCAAAAAGAATGAAATGCCTAGGAATAATTCTAACCAAGGATGTAAAAGACCTGTACTTGGAAAATTATAAGACACTGAAGAAGGAAATTGAAGATGATACAAATAAGTGGAAGCACATACCATGTTTATAGATAGCACATATTAACACCATTAGAATGTCCATACTATGCAATCTATAGAGTCAACACAATTCTATCAAAATTCCAATGAGTATTTCACAGAATTAGAACATATATTTCAGAAATTTATATAGAACCACGAAAGACCCCACATAACAATAGCAATCCTGAGAAAGAAGAACAAAGTTGGAGGAATAATGCTACCTAATATCAAGCTACACTATAAGGCCATAGTAATCAAAATAGCATGGTACTGGCATAAAAACAGACACATAGATCAATGGAACAGGATAGAGGGCCCAGGAATAAACCTACATGTTTTTGGCTAATTAATATTTGACAAAGGAATACAATGGGCTAAAGATACTTCATTCAATAAATGGTGTTGAAAAAACTGAACAGATACATGCAGAAAAAGGACACTAGTTCACCTTCTTACACCACATATAAGAATAAATTCAAAATGGAGTAAAGACTTAAATATTAGATCCCAAAACCATAAACATTATAGAAGAAAACATAGGCAGCAAAATCTCAGGCATAGCTGATAGCAATATTTTATCAGATATAACTCCCTATGCAAGGTAAAGAAAAGAAAAAAATAAATGGGACTACATCAAACTAAAACATTTTTACACAGCAAGTAAAACATCAAAATAAAAAATAATCCACTGAATGGGAGAACATATTTTCTGATACATATGATAAAGGGTTAATATCCCAAATTTATAAAGAATTTATAAAACTCAATACCAAAAAAACCCCAAACAAGCCAATTAAAAAATGGGCAAAAGACCTGAAGAGACACTTCTCCAGACAGGACATACAAATGGCCAATAGACATAAGAAAGGTGCCCTACATCAGTAGTCATCAGAGAAATGAAAATTAAAACCACAATGAGATATCATCTTACACCTGTCACAATGCTCATCATCAAAAAATAAACAAGCAACAAGTGCTGGTGAGGATGTGGAGAATGCAGAACTCTTCTGCACTGTTGGTGGGAATGCAGATTGGTGCAGCCACTATGGAAAGCAGTATAGAGATATGTCAGAAAATTAAAAATGGATCTTCCTTTTGACCCAGCTATCTCACTTCTGGGGATATATCTGAAGGAACTCAAAACACTAATTTAAAAGAACATAAGCACCCCTATGTTCATTGCACCATTATTTACAATCGCCAAGATATAAAAGCAGTCAGTGCAAATATCCATGAGTGGATGAGTGGATAATACAACTATAGAATATTTACACAAAGGAATACTATTTGGCTATAAAAAAGAAGAAAGTTTTACCCTTTGTGACAGTATGGATGGATCTGGAAAATATTATGCTATGTGAAATAACTGAGGCAGATAAAGACAAATACCATATGATTCCACTCATATGTGTCATCACTCATATGTATCATCCTGCTATTGAGTCTGTCTCTATTTTGCTTCTTAGGTCAGTTTAAACTAACTGACCTAACAAGAAAACTGAACTAACTAAACTAACTGAACTAACAAGCAAAATAGAGATTTATAGCAGGAGGACAGCTGAGCCAGAGGAAGGGAGGGGAGAGAGTGGAGGGCTTGAGCTAAAAAGATAAAAGACTCATGGACATGGACAATAGTGTGGTGATTTCAGAAGGGAGGGGGAATAAGGGTACTAAATGGTAATAAAAAATTCAATAAAGAAAAATTTTAAATTAAGAGAAAACAAGCCATAAAAAAAGAAAATATCTCTAGATACAGAAATAGGTTCTCAAAACTTTTCTAAGGCCTCAATTTCATTAAATATTTTGTTAAGAGATAAACTGAAGAAAGACAACTATATTTTATATTAACATTATTATTTTATGTTTTTCATCATTGTCTCACAGTGTAACATTTTTTCTTCCCTGGATGAAAATACCACATACTGGTAAAATACCACATTTCACATAATACCACTATGTGGTGTTAGAAAACTAAATAACATGTTAAATATTAAAAAAAAAACCTAATATGCTGATTTTTTACTTTTTTAGAATAATACGATAAAATATTATATGTGTTCTATACTTTATCTTAAACAAACTCTTAAATTTCTAATGTTATTTCTTAAAGTTGAATGTTTTATTCCTTAAAAATATGCAGGTTGCTGTTACTGTAAACATAGTTATAAAAAAATCACTTTTTTTTTTACTATCAAATAAGATTCAGCATTTGTAACTGATACTGAATCTTATTCGATGGTGAAGAATAGTCTTCAGCAAATGCTCAATCATATCCTGTGCCAAAACCAAATAAAACTCTTAGAGCTCTAGGATTCTATTGATTTAAATCGTCTTTTCATGTCTTTAAAAGACAAATATAGCTTTTTCTTAACAAAGATTATTTGACAAATAAAATATATGTTCAGAATGTGGCTGAAACCTAAACTTCCAGGGATAAACTACACACTGCATCATCTCATCGTAGGTCATTCATTGGCAATTATCACATCATTATTTTGGAAAAAGAACATTAAAAAACATACAAACAAAAACAATTGTTAAAATTATCAAAGTGTTTCCTAAACCACAGAATCCCTAATATTTTCTAAACTTGCTACATTACTCTAAACCAAAGGCTTCTCTTGCAAAAATCATGTATATTTGGGTGTATCTAGTTACTGTTATCTGTCTGTTATTTACAGGTAGGCATATAATGAAGGAATATTTTATTTTGTGGAATTATTTATTTGATATATGTTTTTTAAAATGAAAACTCATTTACTTAATGCCTGATAAAAATTATAATTCTTACTTGCTAGACCTATTAGTGTTACAAAAACAGGGGTATTTTGCAAACTTTTCTCCTTCTTGCTATCAGATGCACTTCATTCAATGATCAATAAATATTTTTTCAAATGCCTATTACATTCTTGATACTCTGATAAGCAAGAGGATACATATACTGACCATAAAGAAAGATATGCTTCTTGTCCTAATGGAGTTCAGAATCTCATAGGAAAAGCAAGCATCAATCAAAAATGCATGTAAAATTACAATTTGTGATTTTTTATGAAGAAACTGAAAAGTTGGACAGAAAACTATGAAATAATGCTTGAAAACATCTTGATTTTATTGAAGAGCAAGGCTTTGGTTTTAGTTTTGCATGTGAACCTGAACAAACTCTGAGACATCTAATAGTAGAGAACAAATAGGGACCTCAGTGAACATGTTGGGAACTTGAAGAAGAGCAGTTCGAGGATGCAATTATAAAGTTGAGAACTATCTGCCTATAGATTGAGATTAAAGCTGTGGATGTGCACGATACTGCCAAGAGTGACAACACCACATACAGAAACGAAAGGTCAGGGGACAGAGGGGCATGGACCTCCACCCATTTCTTAGTCTGATAGAGGAGGATGAAACTGTAAAGTAGTTCAAAGGGTTAGAGGCCATAGAGGTGTAATAAAGTGGGGATGGCTCCTGGAATTTTATAAACATGGTTCTTGTGACATTTGAATATGAAATAGAGTTAGAGCCTTTGCCTAGGAAATTTCTACCTCAGTTCAGGCAAAATGTTAAATCAATCAGGAATCATAGGAATCGACAATGAATGCGGGGCACTACATCTGTAAACTTACTAGGAGAGATAATGAACTAGACAGAACAGTCTCAAATACAGAGGTTATTTTTGTGAAGACAAAACATGAGTAGGCACAAAATACACATTTGTAGGATCGCAAATTATGGATCCAGGAAAATATTTTGAATAATCATGATATTATGTGTGTCCATAGACCTTGAGGGACATCTTAACCATCATAAAAATAGTAATTCACTTTCAAATGTGAAATGTGAGGAAAGCACACATATGCTATTTTTAAACATAATGTGATTACCTCCATAGCACTGCATTTTGAAACTCATTGCTTTTAACCGCCTAACAAACAGCTGAAGCAAGAAATAGAAATTTAATCTCCTGAGATTTCTTTATGTTTTTCTCTCTGAACAGCGCATATTCTTTTGCATTCACAATTACTTAAGTCTGTTAAGTACATAAATGGAAATAACCTGTTTTTTAAGCAGTGATTTTTTGTTTTGTTTTGTTTTTTCTGGGGAATATGCTGCTGATGAAATGAAAATGCAGACAAATATCATGACCCTGTTAGAAGGTATCATTTAAAGGGATATTTTTAGATTAATAGATACTAATTGTTTGAGTTAACAAATTATCCTTCTTTAACAGTGTAGTAAACATACAGTAAATCGGGTATGACTTTTTATTAGCTTAATGTTTGGATTAAAATTGCAAACAATATCTTAATTGCCATGATCGAATGTCTAAGGTAGCTGACTCAGACTGCAAAGATATAATTTTAATGTAGCTTTTTTAAAATCTCAAAACATAGGAAAATGAAATAACTGTGTATGTTACAAAATACATGCTAATCTCAAATGCATACACATAATTTTAAATTCAGAACTTTTTATTAAGACAATCCAAAGACCTATCAGAGATAGAAACAGAGAAGGAATGGTGGGACTTGTCCATCAGTAGATTCACATAGTTGGGAAAAATAGTTTGGAAAATTTAAAAAAAGGAATGGGTCCATTTCAAATGATAAAATAATACATTTTAAACATATAAATTAAAAAGAGTATATTTATTTATTACAGTGTTTTTAAATCCTATACTGATGGCAAAATTGCTTATACAGGTGAATTTATATATATTAATTAACTTTTTGTATTAGTTTTTTTATTTGTTAACAGAGTGGTCACATGTCTGTGCAATAATTTCAGTTTTACTACACATTAAGTAGCCAAAAGATACACCCAGAGTGTCTCCAGGTACATTCAGAAATCTGGTTGATGGTGTACACAATAGCATAGTCAATGAGGGATGGAAGAAATACTTGCTTAAAATGTTCCCATCATTAAGAGAGTCTGCCTACTGGAAAGAAACATTTTGACTTCACATGAAAGTTTATTTTCTTTAGAGCAATAACATTTGTATTTGCACTAGATATGCAGTCAAATACATTTGATTACTAAAGACTAGCAGGACTTTACACTGCAATGTCTCTGCAGCTACAGTGTATGCCCTTTCACAGTGAAATGCAACGGCATTCGTTCAAGACTCTTCATTGCCAAAGGCTGCTGACAACAAAGAATCCAAAAGGCCAGGCACAATCTTCAATTGTCCTCCTTCCACTGGGCAGTGAAAGACACACTTTCTCTTTCAAAGCACTGCGGACTAGTAGGCTCCTTATGGATTCTCAGTCAGGACTTCTTATACTCTGCTGGTCAGATAAGCACGTTTTGCTACATGTCCAGCCCCAATGACAGAGCTCTGTAGAGTTCTCTGAAAACTAAGTTCAGATCATGAATATCATCATTTTCAATAAAGCATGCTGACAAGCTAATATAAACTCTCTGAAATTTGCCTTGGATCCATGGTAACAAAATATATATACTATGTTATGTGCCTTGTCTAGTTGTCAATGCTATTTCAGTACATCTCTGACTTTAACAAACAAACTCAGGCTAATTTTAGATTTTTATTGTACAATAGTCATATTTTTTTTCATTTTTATTTGTCTTTGATAACAAAATATTTAATAAGGTATTTAACTTTAATATCTTGATATTATAAAATATTTATGTATGTTTTACATAGATAGAGAGCTGTGGTACTATTTTACATTACCATTATCACCAAATGGAGGAATATTTAGATTTATTTCAATGAGTTCATATAATTAGTTACTCTTTGTCTAACTAACAACTTTCATAAATTCACATACATATTTTATATGGATAATCCTTTTACAATGATCCTAGTAGAGCAATATGCTACCTTCACACATCTGTCATCCTTCAATTCTTTTTTTTTTAATATTTTATTTATTTATTTTTCCAGAGAGGGGAAGGGAGAGAGAAAGAAAGGGAAACACCAATGTGTGGTTGCCTCTTGTGCCCTGATTGGGAATCAAACTGGTGACCCTTTTGTTTTGCAGGCTTGCACTCAATCTACTGAGCCACACCAGTCAGGGCATCAATTCTTTAAATTGCTCTTAGTTGCAATCCATCTAATTGGTCTTTTTTATGTTATGTTTTTAATAATTAGAGAATTACACTTGCATTTTACCTTTCTGAAAGATTTAAATTTTATGTATTTTTATATTTGCTAGAGCTTTCTCCCAATTCTCCATTTCTCAGAAATTTTTTTTGTAAAAGAAAACTAAAGTAATATGGATTTGTTTTACTGAAATTATTTTAAAAAGTAATCTTGTGTTTAATAACAGATGCATCTTAAAGTGTTTTAACCAGCGAGTGTGGCTTACAGATTTTCTGAGAGAGATAAAATAATCAGCACAAGGTTTCATGACTTAAGCTTAAATATGTTATGAAAAACAATATGTTAAGTTTGAACCTATGAACTACCAGTGAGAAAGTGTAACTTGTGAAGAAAAAGTAACTTCAGGGCTTACTTATCAAGGTTTTTTTCTCCTTCTCCTTTTCCTTCACTCTTTCTCTTCCTCCTCTTGTTCCTCTTCCTTCCACCCTCCCTCCTCCTCTTTCTTCTTCCATTCTTCCTCTTCTTTCCCTTCTTATTAAAGTTCTTGTGCCACTCTGGGAAACACAGCCTTTCCACGTCTGGTAGATGGGATTATTATCATCCTTTCTGTCTATAATCACTCACTTTGCTTGTAAGTGTTTTTCCTCCTTTTAAAAACAGAGTGTATTTCCTTGGTTTTGACTATAAAATGTATGTGAAAGTGAAAACGTGCCCAGTTTAAGCCTAGGTTTTCACGCCATATGATTGCCTTGAGTAGTTAATGTCTTCACTAGTCCAGCAACCAACCATGTCCTAATCTGCCACTTGATTCACCTAACCCACTGAGTCAGCAGAACTTTCCCAACATAATATAAATATGTAAGAAACGTATGTCATTGGGGTGTTCAAATGAGAGGTTCTATTTTTTTGGTTATGAGGTAAAAAATGATGAATGTATCTTTTTATTTTTTTATTCTTCTTCACATTCTATCATTTTTCACTGTCAGAGTCCAACAAGGATGGATTAGGGGTAAGGAAGTTAGAGGCAGGCAGATCTGTAAATACCAGGTGTTTTTACAAATTATTAGAATGCCAACTCAAAATTACCGCGTGGGGAGGTATGTAAAAAACGTACTCTTCATGCCCATTCTTTCCTTTCCATAGAACCAAAGTGATATTATCAATACACAAAGCATTTCTATTGTAATCAAAATAAAAGTCCAAGCTCTACATGAGTGCTCTGCATGACATGATTCATGCCATCCTCTCAAGCCTTGTGTTAATCTACACTCTCTTGAGTCGATTATTTGTCCAGCTACATTAATCTTATTAAAATCCATCAACTGTTATAATTTTATCCCTCTAGCCTCTACTCCTTTTGTGCTTTCTCACCATCCCTGAACAGCTTTATTTTTCTGGATATTACCATGTTCTTCAAGACTCATGTGGTTCACTCTGATTATCATTCAGGTCTCAGCTCAAGTGCCGTTCATCATCGAGTTTGCTCGACCACAACACTTAAACTATCTGTTCTCTCAGTCATCACCTCCTACCACCAGATTTTATTGTCTTCTGAGCACTTATCAATTTCTGATATTCCAGTCCTACAGCCAGTGAAGGCACTAAGCTTCAATGGATTTTCATTTATGCCCTTATGTGTTTTTTAATATCAAGTCCATGTCCTTCAGTTTCACTTAAAAATCTACCTTCTTTTCTTAACCTACCATTACTGTGTCATCAATCCTAGATTTATATTACTTAAACCATTCTTTTTAAATAAAATGGATAGTATAGCTTTCTTCAAAGTAACTATCGTTCTAGTGTATATATTTTAAAACAAACTGATGTAAGCCCTATGTCTCTGAGAGTTTCGCGATGTTCATATGTATTCTAGATCAAATTTTATTACTTCCGAAAGGCAAACCTAAGTCCCTCTTTTTCTCTCTGAAATCAATGAAAAATAAGATGTTCAGGAAACATAAAATATGTTCAATAAAACTGGAAAGTGCCTATAAATAAATACAAATGAGATTGATATATAAATAAAGAATATCTGATTAAAGCAGAAATCTTTGAATAGAGTAAAACAAGAAGCTAGAGGCTGTAGACAATAGGCAACATCAAAAATACACAGAATTTTCCACATCAAGGGGCACATCAAAATCCCTTGTTTAGAATGGAAATTAGCAGTGTAACCCTCTCAGAACCTCATTAGTATTACAAAATGAAAAGACAGGACCAACCAAAGAAGGTTGCAGAGCTGTGTCAGCAAGAAACAATTTAGCAGGTGGCAGTTACCCAGTCTCAAACATCTACCAATTTAAACTAAGTAAAGTGAAAGTCCTGTCCCCCAATGAATATTCTTCCTAACAAAATGGTGTATCATAAAGTATTATATATGGGGTAATCAATGAAATTTAAAATTTTACAATTTTGCCAGAAAGTTTCTCTGTCGCTCTGCCATGTTCTCCTTCTAACTGGTACATTTCAAAAGACATCTACATCAAAATATAAGTACTAGTATAAAGGGGCACAGAAAACTAAAAAATTGGAATTAAAAATGTAAATGAATAAAACAAAGTATATAAAACACAAAAATTGCTTTGAAGAACATTAAAATTATGAAAAAATGGTAACACTTCCGTGGTGCCAAGTGAATAAAATTGATGTTTTGAAATCTAGAGCAAAAGAAGTAAAATAGTAATACTTTCAAAATTTTATAAAATGATCTAGGAAAGAAAAAGTATGAAGATTTGATTCTTGAAAATATGTGTAAAAAGATAAGATAGCCATGAAAATGAAGCCAATATTAAAACATGTAAAGGAGAAGAGATACTCTTGGGGAACTATGTCCAGGAACAGAAAAATCTTGAGGAAACTAAAAACAATACAATTTAATAGTTAAAAGAATTTTAAAATATTAAATGAGGAGCTATATATCTATTAAAGGAAAAACACAGGTAATGATATTAGTAAAAAAATAATGGGATAAATGGAATAGAAAAATATTTAAACATGATTTAAGAAATTTTGTCTGAGTAAACAGAGATCAAAAGTTCATCTTGACCCAAGAGTAAAAAAAAAAAACTTGATTAATACTGAGACATATTTCAGTCAAGTTACTAGGAACTGTACTTACAAAGAAAAATAAGTGAAAAATGAATAAAATAAAGAAAGAAAAATGAGTCATTGATAATGCTAAAATATTGAAATGGCTGCTACTTTCTTTAAAGCAGGATTCAAGATAAGGAATTAAGGAGAGAATGGAACAATTTCTACCAAGTTCCCAGGAATCTTTGGCATAATATAATGAATTTATATTCTGCTAAACTTTTATTTGTTTATAAAAGGGAAGCAACAAATATTTTCCGATATACATATGTCACTAATAAACAGGTTGTAGAGTTGAAGTTTTAGCAAGTGATAGAATATCAAATAAACTGTAATAAAAAACTGACAGTAAGTTTTCAAGTCATAACATTATGAATAGGTTAAAATAATCAAAGAATAATTGTTACAGAATTGTGGCCCCTTAGAATGATGTAGAAATAACATAGTGACATAAGTCAGAATATGAAAGTGGGAAAAGGGTGTGTCTTTATTTTATATTTTACGTTATATTTATATATATTTTAATTATATGTGTGTGTGTGTGTATACACACACAACAGATATTTATTTTCTTGCATTTTTTGAGGCCGAGATCAGAATAATCATTTTGTCTAAGGACTCTTCCCGATCTGCAGATGGCCACCTTCTCAATGCATCTTCAATATCATAGAAAAAGAACAAAAGCAGGCTCTCTGGTTTCCCTTCTTTAAAAAAAAAAAAACTTTTAAATTTTATTGTTGTTCAAGTACAGTTTTCTGCCTTTTCCCTCTACCACTCCCCCTTACCCCAGCCATCCCCACCTCCCTTCCCTGATTCCACTCACCCTTGGTTTTGTCCATGTGTCCTTTATAGTTGTTCCTGCAAACACTTCACCCTTCTCCCCCCATTATCCCCTTCCATCTCCCCTCTGGTTACTGTCCATTTATTCTTAATTTCAATGTCTCTGGTTATATTTCGCTTGTTTGTTTGTTTTGTTGATTATGTTCCAGTTAAAGGTGAGATCATATGGTATTTGTCTCTCACCACCTGGCTTATTTCATTTAGCATGATGCTCTTCAGTTCCATCCATGCTGTCACAAAGGGTAGGAGCTCCTTTCTTTCTTTCTGCTGCGTAGAATTCCATTGTGTAAATGTACCATAGTTTTTAGATCCACTCATTTACTGATGGGCAATTACATAGCTTCTAGTACTTGGCTATTGTAAATTGTACTGCTATGAACATTATGGTGCATAGGGTCTTGTGAATTGATGTGTCAGGATTTTTAGGGCATAGTCCCAACAGTGGTATTGCTGGGTCAAAAGGCATTTTTATGTTTAGCTTTCTGAGGAAATTCTATACTGTTTTTCATAGTGGCTGCACCAGTCTGCATTCCCACCAACAGTGCACTGGGTTCCCTTTTCTCCACAACCTCTCCAACACTTGTTGTTTATTTATTCATGATGGCCATTCTCACTGGTGTGAAGTGGTATCTCACTGTGGTTTTAATTAGATCTCTCTGATGGCTAGTGATGCTGAGCACCTTTCACATGTCTCTGGACTCTTTGTATGTCCTCCTTGGAGAATTGTCTGTTCAGGTCCTTTGCCCATTTTTTAATTAGGTTTTTTGTTTTCCTGGAGTGGAGTCATGTGAGTTCCTTACATATTCTGTAGATCAAACCCTTGTCTGAGGTATCATTGGCAAATGTTTTTCCATACAGTTGGTTCTCTTTTCATTTTAATGCTGTTTCCTTTAACTGTACACAAGCCTTTTATTTTGATGAGATCCCATTTGTTTATTCTTTCCTTTATGTCTCTTGCTCTAGGGGTACTATTGGTGAAAATATTGCTGCATGGGATATCTGAGATTTTCCTGCGTATGTTCTCCTCTAGGACTTTTATGGTGTTACAACTTATATTTAAGTCTTATTTCAAGCTACTGTTTAAGCAAAGACAGATAAACATATTCATGAACCATAATTTTCTTAAATAGGTGCTTTTGCAGTCTCTAAGGCTATCTATACTTCTGTGATTTAAGTGCATGCTCATTTAAATATGTAAATTTACTTCCCCATGAGCATCAACAATATTTGTCATTCATTAAAAGAGTAATACTTCAAGCACTACCATGCTGTGAAATATTTTCAAGGAAAATTATATCAGAATAGAGTGACCTTGAAGGGTTCACCAAACTGGCATTCTATTCAGAAAAACCAAAGAATTTGTATGTAATTGTGGATGCACAAAAGAAGCAGTTAATGCCTTGTGAATTCACATCTATTTTATTGAATCTTTCAAGATATAAATAGCACTATGCTCTTTAAATAAGTATCAATTGTAATGTAATGTGAGGAAAGTACAAGGGTATATTCACGCTCACAAATAAGATTGAGGTTCAGCATTACATATCATCCTTCAGGGTAAATGAAGCTAACTTGTTCTGTCTCTGTTTATTGATAAGAGTTAACAAGAGTGTATGGAATTTATGATTTAAAAATGAATTGAGTACTTCACCTGTCTTATCTAATAAAATAATTTTCTAACATATTCATATGAACCCTATCTAGTCAGAAAACAAATATCAAATGACATTCTTAAATCTGAGGTTGAGACCTCAGATTCTTATTATAAGTATTGATTTCTTATTATAGGTGGTTCCTATTATAGGTATTAATTTCCTAATAAACCAGAAAAGACCATAACTTATTTATCATATCAAAATATCACATTATATTCCTCCTGATCAAATAGGAACATAAAATAAATTTCAAATGCTACACACATTTTATAATATATAAATTCAATGTGTTTTCACTGGAGTGGAGAAAGAAATTTTTCAAGTGTCTCAAATTTGAGCACATTTTAGCATTGGTCTGATATCCATTCACAACATTAAAATGCCTCAGCCAGGTAGTTAAAATGTGTTTTTTCCACCTTTGTGATATGGGTGTCCTCTATAAAGCTAAAGCCAGGTCTCATGAGATTGTGTTGTAAAATGCGGTCCTTCTACATTCATCATTTATGAGTAGATTTTAGATTTTTTTCCCCTGTGTTATGGTTGGCATGACTTCAAATGCCCTTGTTCAGAGCAAAAATAAGTATGTCAGACCAGTTTATAAATTTATTAGTTGAAAGCCTCTTTTAGGACACATACAAGTTCGCTATATTGAATTAATTTTCCAAACACAAACACAGTTTATCTGCCTTCAGAACAGATTGTTTCTGGATTGAAGAAGTGCTTTTGTGACTACACTAGTTTGTGGAAAATAATTTAATCATTTTGCCTTCTTTTTTTCTTTCTCACCAAAAATTTTTTCTTGCTTGATGGTGTACTTGTCATTTGTCAGAGAGTCATTATTAATGATTAAGAATGAAAGCCAGATAAAATATACTTAACTTTAAATAATAAAAATATCTTATTTAAGCATGTTATTATTCAGAAAAATACAAATTAACACAAAAATGAGATTCCATTCATTCATATTATTTTTCATAAGCAAGGGTGTGGTAAAGTTATTACTTCCACATCTGTTGTTGAGAATGATCATTAATATCGTTTCAGGAGAGTAACCAAAATATATTAGTCAAAATTTTAATGTGCTTCACATTTGACCAGCATTTTAAATTCTAGGGTTCTATAGTAGAAAAATTATCACATATTAATAGCACCATATATGCTTATAAAATATTTCACTGGAACACTGCTTATAATAACAAAAAATAGAAATTATGTTTTTTATAGAATCATTTATAAAATAATTTTCTGTATTGAATTATTTATAATACAAAAGATATATATAATAACCTACCTTATGGAATTGTAAGTGGCAATTTTAAAGAACAAAGTTTACAGGTAATAAAGGTCTCTAAGGAAACTCAATATATAAAACTACTTTCAGAATAATATGGGTACTATTAATTCTGGGAATAGAAGTAAATTGTTTTTTGTAGATGGACTTTAGTCTTTTATCCATATTTGTCCACATAATTGCAGGCTTTTCAAAATAAATAAATATCAATATAAAATTTTAATTTAAAACTAAAAAAATAAAATAAGTGTTGGTTACACATCATATATTACACATTTATAAAGAAAAGGATGTTTTTGAATACAAAGTCTGTCTGGAAAATGTCCTGCTATTATTAATATAGCCTGATATATTGTGTGTATTGTATGTATTGGATGTAGACTGGCAGCCAAGGAGAGTGGACTGGAATGCACATGTGTGAAAAATGGCAACTTCACTTTACTAGTCAGTGGGAGTAGTAGACGCCCTTGAATGAGCATGTGTACCGTGTGGCCGTCATATTCAAAATGACTGAGGAAGTAAAGCAACAAATCTGCATTAAATTTTGCATTAAGCTTGAACATTCCACCACAGAAATTATTCAGGTGATTCAGAAGGCTGCAGCTATGTGCAACTGGTGATTGGCAGTTTTATCTTGACAATGTGCCCACGCATGGATCATGTCTCATGCAGAGCTTTTTGGCAAAGCATCAAATCAATCAGGTGACTCAGCACCTCTACAACCTAGATTTGGTGCCCTGAGACTTGTGGCTTTTCCCAAAACTAACATCACCTTTAAAAGGGAAGAGATTCAGACCATGGATGAGATTCATGAGAATACAGTAGGACAGCTGATGGCAATTGGGAGACTGTGTGAGGTCCCAAGGTGCCTACTTTGAAGGAGACTGAGGCATCATTGTCTCATGTACAATGCTTCTTCTATCTTGCATCTTCTTCAGTACATGTCTCTATTTTTCATATTACATGGATGGAACTTTCTGGACAGACCTTGTATATATTCATGAATGTTGTGGTACCAATTTTTTTGATGTTCAATTTATTTACATAGAAAAGTTGAAATTCCAACAAATATAGCTATAAATTATGGGGTAGAGATAAAAGGTACAAGTTCTGACACACATATATGTACTAGTCTTCCTATAAGTAATTATATAAAAGAGCAGCAACAATTAGTTCCTTGCTACTTTAAATATATCATAATTATTTGCTATAAATAATAAAAATATCAATATTAAAGTATGTTATGAAAATTAATGTGTTTGTAGGTCATTTAAAAAAAATATATGATAGCATGACATTGTACATACATTTCTTCTTTGTTTTCAAATTACTCATCTTTCAGTGTCTCTGAAACAATTTTGAAATATAAACATGTCTATCTATCTGCATATCTACTTCTGTATGTAAAATTATGAGTTTTCATACATCTTTAATAAACATATAATATCCTGGTTGACAATAAAATTTAAGATCTAAATTTCCCATTTTTAAAACAAATTCATAGAAAACAAATTTTTTCTCAATGATCAATGTATTAATAAAATGCTCTAAACAACTCAGTATAAAGAATTTTACCTTTGCTTATATTTACCAGTGCTAGAAGTAAATTTACTAAGATAAATTAAACTATTCTCAAGAAATTATAAGAATTATAATTGCATATCCAATATATTGAGTGCAATCTAAGATTATTATTATTATTTTTTAAGATTTTATTTATTTATTTTTGGAGAGGGAAGGGAGGAATGGAGAGAGAAACATCAATGTGCGGTTGCTAGGGGCCACAGCCTGCAACCTAGGCATGTGCCCTGACTGGGAATCAAACCTGCGATGCCTGGTTCGCAGCCCGTGCTCAATCCACTGAGCTACACCAGCCAGGGCTTAAGATTATTATTTTTTAACAAAATTTTTTTTAATGAAAAAAATAGAATTATTTTTAATGTACAGCTTTAGAAGGGAGTTATAAGATGAAGAACTTAGGACTCTAAGTACAGGTTAATTTCTTACTATTTTTTTTTTCATTTCAAGATTTGTCACTGGACTAATTTATTTGGTCTCTTATCTTATTTTCATTATGCTGTGATTTCATAATTGCCAGAAAAATAAATAAATTTTCTATAGTTTTCCTTCTTTAGAAGGATGCATTATGAAAAATACTTTATACCTTTAGAGCTTATTGCACTGTGTGTTCAAATTCATCTAAGATATTCACCCCAATATAAAGAGACTCTGTACATTTTAGAGAAAATAATTAAATTAAAAAATATTGCCAATGTTGTCAGTTCTGACCTACATTCTACTTTGTCAGTCACTTTTGGTAAAGCAAAACATATCCTAATAGCTACCAGTTTATTCATAAATATGTCTGATACATTATTACTGAGAATATATTTTTCCTCACCAGAGGACATTTTTTTCATTGCTTTTAGAGAGAAAGGGTGTGGGGGAAGGGAAGAAACATCAATGTGAGAGAGAAATATTGATTAGTTGCCCTCTCCTATGTGCCCTGACTTGGGATCAAACCCATAACCTGGGTATATGCCCTGGCCAGGAATTTAACTCATGACATTTTGGTCCTTGGGATAATGCTCCAACCAACTGGACCACAGTGCTACTACTGACAATATTCATGATATTTCTTAAAGATCCTTGCTCAGTTTAGAAAACATATGTTAGGTATTAGGCTTTTAATAAATCAATATTTTATCAATAAGATATACCTATATTATTATGTTTTTGTATTTTTACTAGAGTTTAGTTCATATATACACCATAATTTTTCAAATTACATGTACCAACTGGACCAATGAAAAAGTCAGAATGCTTTCTAAGTTTTTATATTTAATTGGGGTGGGAGGGAATGCTGGGGGGAAATGGAGACAACTACTTGAACAATAAAAATTATATTAAAAGAAATTGATTTTGAAATATAATTTTAAAAAGAGATGGTGTTATGATGAAATTTTCAGTTCAATATAAATTATTTTCATTGTTCATTATTCTATAATGAAAGTTTTCATCAACGATAAGATATTCTGCACTTTGACTAGTAATGAACATATATATTATAAATAATATTATCACTTTGGTTTCTTTTAAAAATCTTTCATCATTTACTTGCTTTAAAAGTTAGTGGGTATATTGAGTTTTTACTATAGTATTTTCCTTTAAACAATAAGTTAATATTTATTAATTACAAAATTGTACTGAAAACTTTATATTTTAGATAAGCTACCTTCAAAGCTAAACTTGTATTTGAATTCTATATTATATGATCTATTATGATGGCTTAAATGGTTTAAAATTGATGTTTGGTAAGCATCAATTCTCAAAAAAATAGTTGAAAATGATAAGAAAATAAGACAAAAACAATGTGGCTATTATTGTTTTCATAGCACAATTTTATTTGCCATTATAGCTAAAGTTCAGAAGATCATCTAAGAAAGGTAATGCATGTGCTAATATGAATTTTCTTTATCTGTCAGAAATCATAAAAACTGATGGAATTATGGTAGGATATTTATTTAAAATATAAACAAGTATACCAAATAATAATGATATATATAATTTAGAGGAAAAATTCAAAACCAGTGTTTGCTATTATACCAGATGTAATAAATAAATGTGGAAGGATACCGTCCTGCAGTATCCATCCCTGCTGCGGATGCTCATCAAAACTTGAGAAATATCATACACAGAAACTTCCATGATTCTGTGGGAGAATAGACAAAATGGCCACTTTCTCTAGTGGAAAGCATGCCATTCCTCTACCCAAGTAGGTTTTTATTAAGAAAGCAGACTCAGTTTGTGGATTCAGTCTGGCAGAAAGGATCAAAGGAAACAGGTGACTTACAAAGATGCTAACAGAATTCCTGCTGTGATTCTGGGCAGAGATTGGAGTTTTATCATATGAAAGGACTACATGGCTCAAAGGGCTAGTTTTGGCTTCCTGTCTGTGCCTTTAAATTCCAAGTTAAAAACATCCTCCAGCAGCCCTGGCTGGCATAGCTCAGTGGATTGAGCGCGGGCTGCGAACCAGGCATCGCAGGTTCGATTCCCAGTCAGGGCACATGCCTAGGTTGCAGGCCATGTCCCCCAGCAACCGCACATTGATGTTTCTCTCTCTCTCTCCCCCTCTCCCTTCCCTCTCTAAAAAAAAAATAAATAAATAAAATCTTAAAAAAAAAAAACATCCTCCAGCAAACAGATCTCACAGGATCTTGCATATTCTATGTCCCAAGCCTGATTACCCCGGGGGTCTGTCGTCTCCGGTATGGGCTACACCTTTAGCTATTTTCACTGGCTTGGGCCTGGCAGTCAGGAGACAAAGGCATTCAGGAGACTTGGATTTTTCACATCTAAATACAAAGACTCAGGTTTAGAGGGGGCAGGGGTTGATGTGGATCACCCCTTCATTTCCACAGCCCCATGAGTTTCATCCCAGAGGCCTTCACGTAATCAATGCTTGTCTTAGGTTCAATCTCTTTCCTAGAGAATTGTTACCCGTCATTGGCTAACTGATCAAGTATTAAAGGCCAGGCACAGAACAGGTAGCGTTCATGCCAGGAGAATAAGTTTTGTCTCCTTAGTGGCTCCTGGTCCGGAGGTCTCTCACTCAGCCTAAGTTACGGTGGATCACAGCTTCCTGAGACCAGGCAGGGTGGTCCTCAACAAATAAAATCATTTGCTTATTATTACTTAGTTGTTTTAGCTATCTATAATTCCTAAGAAAAGCCATATAGCACAGATAACAATTATTATTGGATTTATAATTTCTCAATTGCTAATATTTCTGTTAGTAAACATTTTGAAAAATGCACAGGATTTGTCTAGAAGGTGATAAGACTGATGAAGAAAACATTGTCACTCTACAGACTTAGGGAAATATTTTGAGGCATTATAAATAAGCAAATGCTGCAAATATGTATGAAATATATGATAAATGTTGCCAATATTCTCACACATTCTCATTCCTTAATTGAAAATTATGTTCCTAGAAAATAATATGAAAGAGCATTAGGAATTGCCAGACACATCAATTGGTGACCCATCAATACATTGTTATTTGTAGTTAAATGGTCTTTCTCTTTTATTATCCTTTTTTCTCCTCCTCCCAAGTATTATTCTAAGTGTTAGCCTTTCTTCCTTATTCTTGCATTTCTATGATGATCATATTTTTCTTTGATTTCTTCTATGATCATAAATATACATTTCCATGAGATTATATGTTTCTCACAAGGAAGTCCATACATGTCACATGACCAGAAAAGATGAACATGAATACAATGTCTAATTTAAGCCTTCCTTCTACTTTAACTTCACCCTACTCTTCCTATTGTGCATGCACATAACAAAGAGAGCTGCTCTTTTTAGCTTTTTCTCAGGAAATAATAAACTTCAATAAGGTCTTTCATATAGGAGTAAAATGTTGAGGGTGGAGGTATTATGGTATTGTAGCATATCGAAGTCTTTTCTGAAGTCAAACACCAGAAACAGTAATAGGACAAGGCTAAACCAATTCTTCTTCTCTTGACTAGGAAGGAATGCCATTCCTCCATAGGAATGGCGTTCCTACAGACTGGTCTAGTCAATCTGGATGAGGTTGGGAGTTTGAAATACTGAGATCATTATATAGACCTCAGTGGAGATCTGTAGTTCAAACATTTAAAAAGGAGTGCGCTTCACATCTTAACATCATATCTTTGGCTTACTCTCTCTCCTGTGGAAAATTATCTTCTAAGTAATCTGTCAATCACACCTAGAAATATCTATGATACTTAAAAGTTTTACGGATTTCAAGGTTTATATATCTGAGCGTGCAAAAATATTTAAAGAATAAACAGTTAAAAAAAACAAATAACTATAAACAGAAATCACAGTCAACAACATAATGTATATATTCTGATGACAAACTAAATGTATACCACAATGTGACTTTTCTTTAGTTGAATCCAAGATTTGCCATATCCATCTACAGTATCACTCAACTGGCAGAGAAATAGAAATTGTATTTTTATAGTATAATTATATGTTTTATAGCTTTCTAAATCAACTTTAAATAAGTATATTATTTAAGATATCTCATTATTTAATGCAATGCATTTCAATATTTTTTCCAAATTTAAATTATATGAAATATGATTTGACATTCTTATACAACTTTATTTAGTTAACTTGTGAGTTATAACAGTAATAAGTAGAATTTTTAGAAATTTAGAATGCACTAAGATTTTACCTAGTTACTTAGATATTTACATATTTTAAATTCACCTTACAACCCCAATTTATAGACAAGGAAGTTGAGGTTTTGAAAGATTAAGTAATCCATCCAAGATGAAGGAGCAAGTATGAGCAGCATCAATGTTTCAATCCCAGGTAATTTTATTTCCAATTTATGTTCTTCCTCCATAATATCACACTGCCTCACACATTATCAGAAGACAGAAAGAAGCTTATCATTATTATTTATGTATCAGGAGATGAACTGATCAAATGACAATCTTTCTTAGAGCTAAATTGATATAATTTGGCCATATTTCTTCCTTTATTTAAACATGCATAACTATATAATTGATAGCAGTGAACCAGATGGGTGTTGCAGGTATTGTAGACACATAAATGATATATTTCAGGTCTGTCTTTTTTAGAGATACAGGTAATTTGGTGAGATACAAAGAGCTGGTGAAATATAATTTGCATTCGAGTGCTATTTACAGCCCATTTGTTTTGATGCAACAGTTTGGATATTAATTTTAATGATAAAATTACATTTGTTCATATTTCAAATCTTGCTAAGATTATTCTATGTGTTTATAAGAGAATTTTAAATTTTATATACTGAATTTATTTTATGTTGCTATTTCTATGCATTTGCCTAAAGGCCTTCAAAAACAGGCATGTTTACATTGAATAAATGGATAAAAATGAGGTGATTTTTTTTTCTGATACACCTAGTTTAGATTTAGTGAAGCTCAGCTCAGATCAAATTACATGCTGAAACAGAATTCATGTATACAAATTATGTACAGTGCCACAATTAACTTAGAATTGCATGCTCATTATCCTGCTGTTTTGTTCCATTTTTGTTCACATGTCAAAAAAATCAAATATAAATGCAATTACTTTCCACCAGGAAATAAATGTCAGCAATTCCATATTCAAAAGGCAACATGCATAATGCTCGATGACCAAAGCAATAACTTTTTGAAGATAACAGGCAAGCGATTAACCCTGAAGCTAGATTATCAAATCATTCAAAGAAAATCTTAGATCAATGAAAAAAAGTTGTAATGTGACTTTACAAGGTAAATGAAAAGCACAAAATTCACTCCTCCTCTGGAAGACTATGTGATTTTTATGTGCTTTCTTTCTAATTTTGTGGAAGTGACTTTGGTTTATAACATTACATAAGCTTCAAGGGTGCAACATTGTGATTTGACATGTGTATACAGTAAGTGCATTATGCTCACCACCAAAAGCCTGGTTTCCCTCAGTCACCGTACAACTGTCCCACTTTACCCCGTTCACCTTCTCTTCACCTCCCTTCCTCTGTGGTAACCAATGAACTACTGTCTTCTTCCATGAATGTTTTGTTTATTTCTTGTTTTGTTCTTTTTAATATTTCACAAATATGGTTTTGTTAACCTCTATTCAGCCCCCTGTATTGAATGGGAACTATATGAGACCAAAGAATTTCTACTAAATTAAAAAAAAAAACATCTAAAGTCCACCCAAGTCTACATTGCATTTCTATTCTTTATTGGTAGTCATATTAAGTCTTCATTTATAGATGAAGAAAATTAATTTCTTCTTAACATAATATATCATTATTGTGTCACTCAGTTTCCTAATGAAGGGAGGCATTAGACTCTATGATAAAACATTGTAATGAATATCAAAACTTACCTAAATTTCTGAATCCATTTTTTTGAAATTAAGGTTTTATTTTTCATTGTTACAGAAATGACAACACTGCAATCCCTGCCAGAGAAGACAATAAGCATCAGCTGCTTCTGAGAAGCCAGGAATGGTATGAAGTGGCACCAGGTGTGTCATTGTCACTTGTGTGATTTGAATTTTAAAAATTAATCAAGAGTTGACCTCTCTAACTGGATACCTGAACAGTGTTATTGTTCAAGGATTTCTTGAAAGCCTGCATCACTGATTAAGTGAAAGGTAAAGCCTAAGGTCTTCCCGAATCCTCCCTGATAGTCCGATGATGGGAAACCAGCTGCCTAAAGCCAGAACATTCAATGCTCTGTGCCATGAGTAACCAAGCGTCCCACTATCCCTGCGTCCTATCCAAACACTGATGTTTGCTTTAGTCTGCAAGTGACCAGGTGAATGGTGAGTTTCTGTTCCACTTGTGTGAAACCCTAAACTAACATCTGCAACTCACTGTAGAGTTTTCAAAGCATCTTTCCCTACTAAATCTTGTGGTCTTTCTCATACACAACCACAAGTTAAAAGGTAATTAAAATATACTGTTTTTTAATGTACTTAATCTGTACCCCCTTATCAGCCTGTCAAATAAAGCTGAAATGTCATTGTGAATATTTGTTAGGAAAAAAATGACAACATAAACATACACGCATGCATATAGAAGTTCATTACAGAGCTCCATGAAGCAGTTAGCCAAAAGAGCCACTAGAAGCAAAACATCAACTGTTCTATGTGTATTCAGCAGCAGTTTTGTAAAAAATTATTTCAGATCTATGAAAGTTTTAGAATGCAGGGTGGATTTAGAATTTATATAATTCATCCTATTATGTCACAACCTAAAAAATAAAAACAACACACAGACACAAACATACACAGACTTGTGAGCATCCATGTCTTCTGAAGTTGGTCAACTAAGAATAATACCAATGCAAGGTGAATACTATGTATCTTTCTATATTCTTTATTAAGATACCTTATTTTCCTGTAATTTACATACAAGTATATTATAAATGCCCTGTATTGAGAATCCAATATTTTCTGTAAATGCAGATAGAACTCTCAAAATAGGAAAAAGTAAGAGGAATGTAACTTTTCAACTTGATGAATAAATCCACATCCTCTACAAAATAGCATTAACCTGAATATTTTAACTTAATAAATGTTATTTGCACTTTGAATATTAATATACTTCTTAGAATAAGTATTATTGCTTTCCTTCACCTTCCATTCTCTATTTCCACCTTATAATAGGAACTACAGAAGGTCACTATTGAAGGTGACTACCAGCCAGGCATCATTTCAGGCTTTCATTATCAGCTGCAAAAGAATAATTCTGAATAAATAGACTGAATACACCGAATATCCCAACTGTGTTCAAAATAGGGGGGAAGTGGCACAGGAGGCTGGAACTAGTCATAGTGCATGGGCTCTCTGTTGGGGGTAGTCAGTTTGGAAGAAATACTACATCTTTTTCCCATATAATTCTTCCTCATCTACCTGAAAAGTTGAGTTGAGTCATATCTACAGTCATTTGCCCTTTGCACATTGAAGGACACCAGTTTTATAGAGACTGGAATGTTGTCCACCAGTAGATGAATAACCTGCCAATCTTCTTTTAAAATTGTATGTGTTGTGACCCTGGCTGGTGTGGCTTAGTGGATTGAGTGCCGGTCTGCGAACCAAAGGTTCACCGGTTCCGTTCCCAGTCAGAGCACCTGCCTGTGTTGCAGGCCAGGTCCCCGGTAGGGGCCACGTGAGAGGCAGCCACACATTGATGTTTCTCTCCCCTTCTTCCTCCCTTCCTCCCTAAAAATAAATAAGTGAAATTAAAAAAAAAACTGTATGTGTTGTGGCTTGTGTTTCATTGAGATAGATTACAAAAATATACTAGAGAATATGAAAGTTTAAAATCCAATAATTAAACCCACAAATACCCCACCAAAAGATAAAGTGTTAAAATTCTTAATTAGATTAGCCAAAGTAGATGATTATATTATTCATATTCATTGTTTTCACTATTCTAGTCTGAGCAGTAGTATCTTTATCCTTCATAGTCATATTTTTGTATTCTTGTGAAACAATAGTTCTCATTTTGAGTAGTTTCCTCATAGAAACTGATTATATCCATAGATGCATATTTAAATGTTATACACTTAATGATCCATATAAAATAAACATTTTCACTATGAAATATCAAATGAATTTTGCACTTATGAATCCTTACGTATTTTGATCTGACTTGACAGTTATACACAGACTTAAAATTTAATGGTTTTAGGTATATTTCAGAGCCCCATGATTCTCTAAGTTGCAACATTAAATAAATGAATGCTTATTTGATATAGTCTCCATGCTGAGCACTTTTGTATGTTTGTCATAGGAATAATCTCCAGATATGGTAAGACGAGCTATGTCCATACCGATGCTTTCCACTCTGGCTTAAGTTGTTTCTGAACCTATATTTTCACATGGTGATTTAGAAATTAAAAGTAACAATAGTTCAAAAGGGATGAGGATATATAAAATGTACATATGAAGTGCTATATTATTAAAGTGTGATAAGAAAAAAATGCTTTCTTACTTAAAATTTAAATTATTTCTTTGAATGTATAATGGGGTGTTTGTTAAAATTGTGTATCAATTTCTGCTTTCCACTTTTCAACAAACTATAACTTGGCTAAAATCAAAATTGCACATCATAACATGAAATATTTTTCATAGCATTAAAACAAATTGAGGTCACCAATACAACTACTATAAAGCTCTGGCTCTGATTATGTTATATGTCATGGTTGCTACATTCCAGCACAGAAGAGACTTTGGAAGTGATGTAGTCCATGAAGAAGCTATATTACCCTTATACTGAGAGGAGAAAGTGACATTATTTCAAATCGAATGTTTAGAATTTATTTCAAAAATATATCTAATCTAGAGCATTTTGGAATAAATCCATCTTAAATAGTTGAGATTATTTTTTGATAATGTTACCATAAAGATTTGCATATCAGTTACATTCAGAAGTTTTACCATCTTACATCTTACGGTGAACTACTGTGTTTATTGTACACAGATTCATGTGCTTATCTCTGAAGGCACAGACACTGTACCATGAGATTCCCATGAATAGATATTTGTTAACCTGAATATTTAGAGATTATTATTCAAAAGAGATGATGTTTTGCCATGCATAATAGATATATTCAAGAAGTTTGCATGAGAAAATGTTTTGACAAAGTAATAGAAAATAGACATATCACCATTGTTTCTCAAGTAGTCTGTATTAGAATTGAAACATTAAACTAGACTGTACTGCTCCTCTGCTTTCATTTTCATCTCAATGAAAAATAATTTAGTTAAGAGAGATCACTCTAAATTAACATTTAAGTAATTAGCCCGATTTTTATCTTTTGATACTGAAAACACTCAAAATCATAAAGTAAAATAAATTTATGATTTTTTCTTACTTTATGGGTTTGTATACTTCTATATTTTTTGTAAATAATTTGATGTAAAATACACAATATGTTTTTTGATAATATTACCAATATAAAATATGGTAAAAATCTCAGACATGGGGAATTTCCACTGCTCCATTGGGTAATTTTATCAACCATATCCCAATTCAGGGGATCTTACACTTTATTGTCAGTGCAAAGTAAGCACTGACAATAAAGATCACCCTTCAGCGTAAAAGATAGATTAAAAGAAAATCTATCATCTGTAAATCTAAAGTTTGTTTTTTCAGGCATTAGCCACAAGGGATGTGGATATGCTCCTTGTCAATTTTTGAAACAGGGAAAATACATTTACTGAAAAGATAAACTGTAACTGTCAAGAAAAGAAGACAGTCTTATCATTGACAAGATTAATCACAAAAATGTACTAATAGATTAGTGTTCTAGTATAGTTTTCAGAAATGCTGGAGATTTTTGCCTAAAAGTATTTAACTAAGTGGTATTTACAAGGAATAAACATGCCTAAAAACATAAAACTAAAACTATCTCAAAATCAAGTCTCTCTCTCGATATATATATAAAACCAAAAAATATATATGCACATCAATGTGAGTAAAGCACTGGTGAAGACCAAAGTCCCTTCTTCTCCAAAAATATTCTAACTCAATGTTATGAATTTTATTGACATTAGTCAAGTCATACTTTCTGACTTTCATGATTTTAAAAAACTACCTCAGTTGTAAGCAGATCTTTTACTATTTCTAAGCTTCTCCAGCTGTCTGAAGGCATGGTTCATTCTGGCGTATCCTTAAAAGAGTTTATCCTGCCTGCCACCCTGTGTCATCTCCTGTCAGTTTAGCCCTCGGCAGCTGTTGGGCATTTTGCTGTCATCCAGCCTATGCATATCTAGTGAAGCAGGCTTGTGTTTTGACAGGAATCACTTATCACAGACTACTTTCCAGGCTTGCATTTTGGATGATTATGTTGTGTTATTTAAAGTTAATATGAGTACAGTTTATGATTGAAGCTTTTGAAACAGCTTTAAAGACCAAATATGTCTGTAAGGTATCAATTATTATTTTGTTTATTCCTTGTTAAAACTAAATAGAGGTTATAAACTCTTCTTTCTCAACTGCCTGATCCACAGAAGGACAATAAGAGCCACCAAAAATTATTTTCATAACAACTCTTATGACCCAGAACAGGCACCCTGTCCCATCTGTGAGATTAGACCTCTCCAAATTCCCCAATCGCTATGCAACTCATGCCAGGTTGCTCCCCTACTAGTGAAAGACATTTTAACTAGCAGTAATATCACAGAAATTTTAGGTAAATTACAATACATTATCATGCTTCTAGAGAAGAATTAGGAAAAATGGAGAGAGTGCCTATGTCCTTTAAGGGTAATAAGTTTTATATTTAGACATGCTATCAAGCTTATTGAGTTGAGATTTAAATGTATAGGAATGAATTCACTGGGTAATGGTATTTATTAATTTCCCCCTAATATGCACTGGAAGGAATATTTGATGTGGGCCATTTCCAAGTTTTATGGCAACACACAAAGAAATATTAATGGCCACACTTTGTAAAATAAAAGAATCCACCATAAAATCTCCAAAATGCACTGAGATTGAGTACTATTTTGTGCACAGTCTTTGGAAACTGATACTTCCAGATGGAAACAATATATTATTTTCAAAGCTTAAATGGGATCCACAGTCACTAGAGGAACACAGGTAAAATATCATTTATGTAGGCAGAAAAGCATCTAACATCTGCGCATACCATAAATTATACTTTGGAAATGTACATTTACACTGAGCATAATAGCCTCTCTCCTTTATAATATGAAAAAGATTCACCTTATCCTACTGTGAAAAAGTTGATATACAATCAATATAGATTTATAACATTGTTGTTTTTCCCAATGATTTCCACAATCAAATATGGAAAATTCTAGAAAGTGAATATCCATCTGGTTGGACTTGAGAGAGAGAAAAGGTGATGAAATGGGAGATATTAGAGAAAGGTCAAACACTGCAGTAGGACTGGAGTTCATGGCATAATATTATCTTTAGCCAAAGTTAAATTGTCAGCTTTTAATTTGTCAAATCTACTTGTGAGCGGACGACTAAATCAAATTAGATAATAAGAAAATAATTCTAATAGCAATGTTGAGAATAAATTGGAAGAATGCAAGACTGCACATGAGACCAGAGAAGACAGCAATGTGAGTCCAGAGAAGAGATTGTGATGACTTGGAATAGAGTAGTGGGGTATATAAATGAAAAACATATGAATTTGAGAGATATTTAAAATGTAGGATTTTGTGAAGATTTGCATCACACTGACAAAGGCATTATGAATACCTTTGATGTTTCTGACTTGATAAATAATATGATTATTGTACATTTTCTTAATAGAAAACATTGGGGAAAAAATGTAGGCGTGGGTAGATTATGGTAATAAGATTGATTTAGAACAACCAAAGGATGAAATGCTTTTAAGACATCCAGAGAAATGTGGGAAGAGTAAATTTCCCCCTGGATATTAACTATGAGTAATTTCTAAGGAACTAATAATGAGTTTTAATCAATTTTCATCTCCTAAAACATATATATGGCATGGAAGATAATCTAGTATAAAACCACAATTAACCAAATGTTTTAAAGCTGGATGGGAATAATAAAGCACCAAAGGAGATGTAAGAGGCATGTGCTGAAAGGTATTTATTACATTAAAACAAAGTTGTTTCTCAAAAGATTAAAAAATAGAAAAAAATCTTAGCAATGATAGTGTCATTAAAATTATTCAGTGTTTCTGAAAAGGGAAGATTTTTTATGCATAATGTAAAGAAATGGGGAATTGGCATGAGCAGTTTCTGAGGACTAAGTTGAGATAAAGCCAAAATGGGGTAGAATGAGAAGTGAAAATTGAAAAAAAATAGATGTAAATGATAGGAGAGAATCCGAGGAATAACTGGAGGGGTGTAAAAGGCCATGAAGGGATTATTTTCTTGTATTTTGAACATTCTTTAAACCTAGAGCAAATTATTTTAATGATACAAAGAACTTAGATATAAACATAAAACAAAAAGAAAGAGAAAACATTTCAACCAGTTTCCAATGAGGTAATGATCTCATGATGTGTGTATGAGATGAAGATAATCTAGTATAAAGCCATAATTAACCAAATGTTTTAAAGCTGGATGGAAATAATAAAGCACCAAAGGAGACCCACAAAAGGTGTGGGCTGTATTATGGGCATACAATACAGATTCTGATTTGTATTAAGAACAAATAAAGATTAAGGACAAATAAAGAAATGTATAATCATTGCCTACAATATCACCTGGAAAGGGGAATACAGTGAATTTCAAATTATGTGTCCATATTTAAATGCATTTCTAGATCTATCCTTGGTAGGTCTATAGCCCAGTCAAGTAGGGCAGAAACTACACAAAAAATAGAGATGTGGTTAGTGACCCAGGAGATGAGAACATGGATAAAATAATCTCCAGATAACAGGTGAAGGAGGGAAAGAAATAACGCAGGAGAGAAAGAGAAGAGAAGGCTTAACAGGATACGTATGGCATGAGAAGAGAATCTAATGTAAACCACAATTAACCAAAATTTTAAAAGCTGGATCAGAATAATAAAGCACCAAAGGAGAGAGACTCAAAAGGTGTGGGCTGAAAGGTATGCATTACATTAAAAGAGAGTTGTTTCACAAAAGACTTTTAAAAAAGGAGAAATGTTTTAACAATTAGCAAAAAACAAAACAAAACAAAGAAGGCAAAAATACGCATTTATGCATATGGGAAAAATGGATTCACACCATATACAGACATACTTCAATCAATCTGTTGTGAGGAAAAGCATAATAAACATTAATGAGATACTATCTTATACTCAGAAAATTTGAAAACAAAAAGTCTTATCACCCTGATTATTAGTGAGTATACAGAACAAAAATTTCTAGACATCACTGTTAGGTCTGAAATTGGTACCATGTATTCAGTACCAATCGAATAATAATTTGGCATTACACATTGAAATGGAATGAGTAAATACCCTCAATAGCCATTTTGCTTCTGGGTATATGAGAAAGATAACCATAAGCCCACCAGGTAAGTACATCACAGCCAAACAAATAAACAATGGAAACACTATTACATGTAAAACTTACTACATGGGATGCTGATTGACACATTTTTATTTATGATGGAATATTACACTGTAATAAAAATTAATAAACTATAACCCCATGCATCAACATGCACAAACCATGCATTTGGATGGGACATCCAAGCACAACGTTGGTTGTTTAAAGAAGTCAAAGAATAAACCTAGTATAATTTCATTTCCATAAAGTTAAAAACAAGCAAAACTCTAAGGGAAAGCAACAAAAATGATAACATTTAGAATGCTGATTAGCACTGGATAGGAGTGAGGAGATACAAAAAGAGAAATTGAGGATCTTGTAGGTATTGAGGTGGTCTAGTTTTTAAGCTGGTTGTGTTACATTGATGCAAATTTTATCCTTCTTCCTTATTATTACGCCAATATTCTTTTATATACATTATTTAGTAAAACTAAAGCACAAAATAAAAGAAATAAAATTAAATTGTACTTATTAATTCAACGATATATATTAAACATTTATAATATGTTAGGAACACTACTAGAAAATTCATGTAGTTATTCCCATTCATTCTTTTGTCAAATTTATTATAATGCCAATTAAAATCTTGTATTTTTGTGGAATAGTTGATAATAAAAATAAATAATTATAATGTCACTATTGCTACTATGCTACTACGAAGCAAATTTCTCTCTCTCTCTGACCCTGGTTTGTCTCCCTGTTCCTCTCTCTTTTTCTCTTCCTTTTAAATGTGTGTGTGTGTGTGTGTGTGTGTGTGTGTGTGTGTGTGTTAGTCTTAGGAACCATAAAATGTAGATTTTATTCACCATAACCTTCAAAGATAAGAAATTGAGTTGAATCACATCATTAGTAGGCAATACAGCAAGAAGTTTTACCCAGATATTTTCAAAGTCAATCTATAAATTACACTCCTGTATTCTCACATAGTATACCTTTAGTCACTAAAATGAAATTAACTTTGGTTTTGATACATTGCTTTTTAGAGTAATTATAGTTTTCAAAATAAGTCAGAGATTATCACCTATGTCTCCACCCCCATAATATGGATAAGGAGAAAAATCTGTCCTCTCTGTCCTATATATGAGACTTTGTAGCTCAAACTGTTCATTCCATCTAAGACACTGAACAAACCATTTCCCAATTGCCATCCTCATAGGCTCATCCCTCATCATGACTTTTTAGAAAGAGTTGTTTATTTGTGGAAAAGACTTTAAGTTCAAATAATCTTTTACTGGTTTCCAATTTGGTCTACACCATAGACCAAAATGTTGAGAAACATCTAAGCTAAAGTCAATGTCTTTAGTGTTAGATCAGTT
Organism: Tonatia bakeri; assembly: GCA_004024845.1. Lineage (NCBI taxonomy): Eukaryota > Metazoa > Chordata > Mammalia > Chiroptera > Phyllostomidae > Tonatia > Tonatia bakeri. The sequence continues at coordinate 169,499 of PVIA01001530.1, forward strand.
ATCTCAGGATGTAGTGAGGTTTTTAAATAAATAGGCAAACAAATGAGTTCTATAAGCAAAATGACAAAAAGGAACAAAATTATCCTCAAGCAGGCTGCTTAGAGTACACTGTGCTTTAGAAACTATTTTATTAAAAATTTCAAACATTTTTAACCATGAAGGAAGGATGTCATCCTATTTGATAAAAAAACTATGGAGATATCAATTCATCAATAACTCAGTTCTTCAAGCAAACCACAATAGGGTGTTTTGTGTTTTGTTTGTCTCTTTGTTTTTCCTTCCTGCTCATATTTTTGAGTGATAGAGCAACTTGAAGCTGGAAGAGATTATTTTAGGGGATTTTTATCTCACCGGAACAATTTTCGTGAATAGCCAGAAGTTTCAGTCCCAGTGGGGTCTACTACATGCTTCAATCTTTAGTTTTAGGTAAATTATATTGTGTACATGGCCCTGTGGGAGACTTTGAATGAACTCTTCAAGATAGTGATGACACAAGTGTCTCCAATTGTGAAAAATAATGGTCCGTTTTCAAGGAATAGTAGGACAGCTTTTCCTCCTTGGGAGAAATATCAATTGAAATACTGAACAAATAATACTAGACAAATTCTCAATACTGGAAATTTAAAAGGGTGAAAAATTAGGTGGTTGGCCCCAAACCAGTACAGAATAATATAACTGTATGTGTATAACATTTTATTTAATAATATTGTGTATATACATATATGCACATGTAAAATGAGAAGCTACCTCTCATTATACCTAGCAATATGTAAGAAGGTGAGTCAAGGATATTGTATGTGATAGTGTAGGTTGACAATGCATTGCTGTAGTGAATGCCTATTAGATGAGAATCTTTGTTAATTCTACACCAAGTGGCACAGAACCTGCACAATCATGTCCAATAGGGATGTTAGGAAGAAAAACTGGATAATGTTACAATAATCATGCTACATATAGTGTTTTTTAATCTCAAGAGGTTGATAAATATTATATTTGTAGTAATGCTAGCAAAGTCATGTGAAAATCTTTATTATCTCATTAGCAAATTGTCATCTCTAAATATTCAATGTTCAATTTATGAATGATAAATTGCATGTGGCATTTAGGTTGCTTTATCTTCCAAGAATCCATCTAAAGTTGTTTACTGTATTAACATGATGACCACACTCTAACTACTAGTTACACAAACAGTTTACATTTAAGATGTGATAACATTTGTGAACTTTTCACATTATATAAACATGTGAAGATAAAGCAAAATGTAATGATGAGCAAAACATATTAGTATATTTCAGGTATTATACACAGTGACTACCAGAAATGCTAAATTCTGAACATGGCCATAAATATAATATGCAAGCTGTAAAATTTTCTATTTTATCCAATAGTTTATGTTATCCTAAACATGTATAACCTTCATTTCCATGAGAATAACATTATTTCTTAGTGGAGACAAAGGAGAGTCTTGTAGGAAGAAAACAAAACAAGATAAACTAATAATAGAAAAGGAGTAATGATAATATAGACATGTAAAGTGATGGGGAGAAAAGAAAGTATTTGTGAATTAAAACAATACATTAAAATATTACAGAATAAGAAACTTGAGGTGGGTAGTTTGTCAAAGCAATCTAAACTAAATAGTCTTGGGTTTCTAATACCATAGATTATTCTGACTTTTTTTTGTCTGTCCCCACACTGGAGGCCATATCTCTTGCATGATAACTTCTTCCTGGTAGCAGTTATGTTCCTCTTGTTTTGTTGTTGCTGTTGTTGGTTATTTATTTGTTTGAGTTTTTGGTTTTAGCTTTTATACACAGTAAACTACTGAAGAGGCAAACAGCTTTTGTGTTACATCTACTGATAAGTATTAATTTAGAAATTTAAACCGAGACCTTATAAGCTTTTATTAATTTGAAATAATGATAATATATCTGTCACATATTAACTAAAGTAACATTTTTAATTAAAAATGACAAGATCCAGAAAAATGTCATGAGAAATGTAATACTGTTTTATGTTCTTACAAATTTATTGAATTTCTATCCATTTATAAATTTCATCTACAGTATTTTGAATTCATACATCTGTAGCTTCTGGAAAACTAAATTCATGAGAGATTGAAAGTAAGAAAGACAAACAAGGGAGGAAAGAAAGGGAAGGGAATAGTCAAGGAACATAGATGAATGACCCATGGCCATGGACAACTGGGTGGGGATTGACTGTGGGAGCAGCGTTGGTCAGAGTAACGGAGGAAAATTGGGACAACTACCATAAAAAAACAATAAAAAATAAAAGAGAAAGACAAATAACATTTTAAGGTTATTTTAAAAAGAATTTTGACCTGCAAATTCTCTGAAATATCTCAGAAAACCCCAGGGATCTCCAAACCATATCTGAAGAACTACTCTCTCAGGAAACAAGTTTAATAAAATTTCTGACATTTGCTACTCCACATTCATTTATTCCTTTCGGCACTTGTTCTCCAGAAGATGAAATTGTAAGAAGGTTTTTTTCTTTCTATCCAACTTGATCTAAATCTAATGATCCAAGTCTTAAGAGAAATGAAATTCTACCCCAATCATCAAATGGAAGTAATAGTAAATAGTGCAACCTATTGGTTTATCTAATCACTAAGTTTTACTAAAATAAGAGGTTCTCATTTAAAAAAAAATGTTAGTTTTCTATGGGGAAACTATGGTAGTGTTGTGTTTTTTCTTTGTTTTTTTTTCATGTTGTTTTTTGTTCTCTGTTGTAAGTCAAATAAATAAAGGGTAATATACATTATCGGGTGGATGAAATTGGGTAACAGAAGCTATAGTCCTTCAAAGCAAAACAACTACTTAGTAATATACATTATGAGAAGATGCTTCTTGCAAGTAGGTAATTTTTGTTTTTCTCTATATTAATTAAGACACTGGATTTTGTCACACAACACCAAATAATCAACCACTTCTCTCAGGGATTCATTTAAGATCAGTTGAGAGTTACACATGAGAGGTAGGGTTCATTGAGGATTTAAACAGCACAGATGAGGAAGAGTCATCAGCATCTCTTAATCAGTCCTTCAACAGATGTTTACGAAATGTCTGCATTGATTCAGGTACTCTGCTAAGGAATGGTATGGAAACATCGAAAAGATCATTCACATCAAGTGTATTGATCCAATTTAATTCAAAATTACTAATGGTAGATTTTAAATTATAAATCTTAAAGTGGACATTCAGAAATATTTCATTAAATAGGTGAAGGACTTTAACAATTGTATAATACCTATAGATGCTTCTTTATCACTTTTATTTCTTAGTGTAGAACAAAAATATTCAAATTCTATGATGACTAAATCCATATATAAAAATTGTTGAGTGAACACACAATTCATTAGCCTTTAACAGAGCTTATGATGGAATATCAAATTGATTTGAAAATTTTAGATTTCTAATTTATCAATATTATAAAGCCCCAATTCTATCTGAAAGACAAAAGTATCAAACAACCAGGGTGATTGCTTGTTAAATGACTTAATTCAATGGTATTTTAAGAACAGTTTCCTTTTTACAGATGGTTCTTATAAAATCAAGGCTTCAGCCCTGGTTAGTGTGGCTCAGTGGATTGAGTGACAGCCTGCAAACCAAAGGGTCTCCAGTTCAATTCCCAGTCAGAGCACATGCCTGGGTTTCTGGCTAGGTCCCCAGTGGCGGGTAGTGAGGGGCAACCACACATTAATGTTTCTCTCTCTTTCTTTCTCCCTCACTCCCCATCTCTAAAAATACTTTAAAAATAAAATAAAATAAAAGCTTCAAATGTTCAAAGCAATAAATTTTGTTTTTAAATTAAATAATAAGGAAAGCATTTGATTACAATATTAATAACTTACACTACAAATTAACCTACAACATTCAGGTTGATCTTCCTTTACATAATTGACACAACTGGATACCTTGATGATTATCTCATAATCTGACAAAATTCTTATATATATATATATATATATATAATTTTGTATATATATAAAATTTTGTATGTGTATATACATTTGTACACACACACACAGGACTTATCACAAATAATGCCCCTTTTTATTACAACATCTTTTTTTAAGATTTTATTTATTTATTTTTAGAGAGAGATGATGGGAGGGAGAAAGAGAGGAAAACATCAATGTGTGGTTGCCTCTCAGGCACTCCCTACTGGAAACCTGGCCCACAACCCAGGCATGTGCTCTGACTAGGAATGAAATCAGTAACCCTTTGGTTCTCAGTCTGGTGCTCAATCCACTGAGCCACACCAGCCAGGGAACAAAATCTTTTATTACAAAACCATAAGCATATAATTCTCTAACATAACAATGTCACACTCAAGCATACAATATGATATTTTAGGGGAAATGTTCAAATTAAAACTATAAATTATTACACCCATATTATCACCCTACCAACCACACTCAAGCAAGCATTAATTCTGCTGGGCCATGTATATTCACATGTATTAATTTAGTCATGCCCTCAAATGCACAATGCAGGGAATGTCTTATGTTACAGAGTAACTTAGACTGTAATAAAAATAAATTTAGAATTTATGAAATACAGTTAAGTAAATGAATTTTTAGATATCACTTCTGAAAAATTTTGAAATATAAATGTTTTTTAAGAGCAATAATAGTAGGCTTGATTTAGCCCAGGCTTCTTTTTATTCTTTTCTTTCATAGTAAAATTATTTTGTCTTGGACTGTCATATTTTTTACTGTTTCACTTAGTTAAATTCTATGTGTCCTTTAAATATCAGATCATAATATCTTTCCTAGAAAACCTTTCTTCATCCTTTTTGCTGACTTGTACACTCATAGCATTTATCACACTTTGTGATTATTGAATTGCATTTCTATTTTCATAATTACTTTATAGGTAAAGGTACCTAGTTTTTCCTTCCTTCCTTCCTCCCTCCCTTCTTTCTTTCCTTCAATTTAATTTCTACTACCAATCCCACTGTCCAGAAACCTAGCACAAAGTTTGAAAATTGATTTGAAATAAAGTGTTATGCTGTTATTAGGCTTTAGATTACATGATAACATTTACAAATTAGTACTATGACAGTATTTACTAAAAAATCTCTCTGCAATTAAAATGTGAGTTTTTTTTAAAACAAAGACATTGCCTCATTTGTGTATGCATTTATATGGTTTAGTTAGGGATGTAACCGAAATTAAATTGTGCTAATTTCCAAATTTAGAAAGTGCAAAGCTCACAAACTTTAAGTTCAATCTAGACAACAAACTCTGATTTAAGGCAGGTAGCAGCTTAGCTCTATGAATGTTATCAGTAAGAACGTGTGAACTATATTCTAGGACACACTACATTATTTTGACCCTTGTTATTGTTTATTTGTGTCATGTTAAAAATGTTAAATTCCTTTTATAGAGAATAAGCCAGTGTGTGTTGGGGAGGGCAGGCATTGAAGGTGAGTTGGGAGACAGAACAGTGAATACAGGTGTCAAGCATTCCCACAAAAGTAAGATGATTATCAGAAGGGAAAAATACAGAGGTTGGCAAAGAAATGTAATTGGTATCAGAATGCAGCCCTTGGCTTCTTAGTTCATAGACACATGACCTACCTCCTCTGATTGAAATCTAACAATGCCAAACCTGAACATAACAAAACTTTTTGATGAAACAAACTAAGAAACAAACAAAGAAAGAAAAAAAAAACACAGAAAGAGAGGGAGTAGGGGAGGAAGAGGGTAAAGGTTGGGTGAATGATAATAGAAGGAGACTTGACTCCAGATGGTGTAAACATGTTACCATTAGTGTTTAGCTAGATACTGGTAAAAGAAAAGAAGTAAAGGGAACTAGACACTGAGTTTAATAAACTGGGCAGCACAAGCCTGTTTGCTTGCTCAGCCAGGAAGCTGCTGCAGCTTCACACTTCAGGGAATTCCAATAGTCCTCTGCCAAGGGGATTAAGGTTCCTCCTTTCCTCCTCAAGTACCAGATTGTTGGTAGGCATTGATGGAGATCCTGGACCACATAGATTGATCAGTCTAATGTGGGGGGCATGGACCCATCTGAAGCCTGTGAAAGTTTTAGAAGTCAATTGGTTCTTTTGAGAAAACACCTGGTCCCCAGCCCACGCACCTAGCTATAAGCCCAGGGGAACAAAGAAGCACTCTCCCTTGCTCCTGACCCACACTCACACAGTATGTGCACCTGTCTCTCCGTGGCCATGTAGCCCTAGCAGTTATATGGCCCATGGCCTCCAGAATGGACTGCAGCTGGAAACACATGCTCAGCTAGCCAGATGCTGAACTGGACTTTAATATGGAGCATAAACTCTGGGCAGTGGCCTTCATTCTGGACCAACTGAAGACAAGATTGGACTTTGTCCATGATAAGACCAACAGAGATGGGATATTAGGAAGTCAAGAAGAGAACCCCCTTAATTGTATATCATCAATAAACCAACATTCTCTCATGTGGGTCTCATAAAATTCTCTTCCTTTAAACACCAAAAGAGCCCCACTTCCACTGATAACAGACAATACAATATATAGATGATATATTATAAACTTGTCTACCTGAAACCTATACAATTTTATTAATCAATGTCATCCCAATAAATGCAGTGAAAAACATGTTCGTCAGTGGGTCACTAAAGATAGCTATGGTCTCACAGCAAAGCCTTAGCACTAGTCTTCTAGTAATAGAGTCACCCATGCTTCCCTTATTACTTTTATGGTCTTGGGCCTATATTCTGACACTTTAAAATGAGTAGGAAATTTAACTATTTCTACTAATGATACATGCTAGTGTAAAGTTGTGGAATAGAAAAAAAAGTTTGTATTTTTGTTAAGTGGAACACTGATGATACAACATAGAAAGGTACAGATAAAATTTTGCATTTTGTTAAGAAAGCAGCATGTAGTTGTGATTTATGACTTTCCTTCTGCATCACTACTCCATATTCATTTTATTTTCATCTACTATTCAGATCACTGGTGTGTCGTATCTGGTGAATGTTACTTTTACGTGATTAGCAGTTATCTGAGACTTTAGAAGAATCCCTCCATAGAATCACAATTGCCATCAATTGATCTTTACTACTGATCTTTATTAATATCCATCTGAGGTTCCCTGGATTTTCAACAGCACCTTTTATAGTTCTCCATGTGTAAGTGCCATCTTGATTCCACTAGATATTCAGTTAGTGACAACAGAAAATATTACAAGCCCTTTTTGCTCATGCCCAAAATGTACATGTGATGTTCTTCGATTCCACCCTAATGGAATAATTAAAGGTTCATGGGATTCACTCATCCCTTGACTTTTTAAATTTTCAATCAGGGTTTGGCAAACATTTTCTGCAAATGTCCAGATAGTAAATACATTAAGCATTGCAGCCTCTACAATCTCTATCGTAACTACTTCATTCTTTTCCATTAGAACAAAACTAGCCAATATGTAAATGAACAGGTGTGGCTGTGTTCCAATAAAATGTTATTTTAAAAAATCAGGCAGATGGCTGCAGTGCAGAGATTCAGTTTGCTTATCCATGATTGAAATATTTTTGTGATAAAATGGTAAACAAAATATCGAGTGGTCATTAGGTATAATCATTATTGACATCAACTGCAACTATACTCCTATTTTCCCAGGCTCTCACACTCTAGCTGGCAGGGAAAATACAGCCATACATTGATCATTGGTTCAACTTCCAAACTACATCCTGCAGGTCTTCATCCTAAACTCACTAAGGATCACATACAGATGGTCCCTTTCTGCTCAATAAGCTCAGCTGCTTTCGGTGTTAAAGTCACTGATGATATCCTTGTCTTCTTCATGATTTCTTTTTTTTTTTTTAAGATTATCTTTAATTTTAGAGAGAGGGGAAAAGAGAGAAAAAGAGATGGAGAGAAATATCATTGTGTGAGAAATGCATGAATGGGTTGCCTCTAGAGTGCTCTCAGCTGGAGACCTGACCCACCCAACCCAGGTGTATGTCTTGACTAGGAATTGAACTGATGACCTCTCAGTTTGCAGGCAGGCACTTAAACTGCAGATCCACACCAGCCAGGGCATTATGATTTCTTATGTTGATTTTTTTCATTTAACTGGTGTTCTACCTCAAAAGCAATATTATACAAAACATGAAGATTTTACCTAAGAATTGTAGTAAGCTTGAAATCATTTTTGAGGAAAAGCAGGTTGAAAATGTAAATCTAAACAGAAAGTGAGTTTCTGTACCAGTTTGGACAAATCATTGCTTCTTCTATTTCTGATGTTTACTTGTAATTTCATTTCTTTAGCTCATCATGTTTCATTTTAGAACTGTTCCCACCCCCAAGTGCGTGGTTTGTCAGGCCTACTTTGTCAGTTAACACCTCATTTATTGTCACAATAATCGATCCTCTTGGGCTTGCCCATCACGGAGACACATTTCCCTGGATAGAGTTTACTCAGGGATTGTTAGTACCTACAGACCAAGGGGGAAAATCGCTTGGTGTCCAGGTTTTTTGTGCTAGCATAAGCACATCTTTACATTAGTTTGAAGCAGAAAGTCAGAAGCTGAACTACCTTTGAGAGAAAATGGTAAAGTTATAGTACTGTTCATAGTGAGAAATATATGTGTATAAAATTTTATTAGCATGGAGAAATGTTGCTTCATCACATCAACAACTGCACAAACTGCCAAATATTTTTGTATTTCCTAGCGTGCATACTATATCTAGAATAACAATTTCCATTAAACTGATTTCCCAATTAGATTTGGAATAGTAATATGTATATCATTTTATAAGATTCTTAAGCATTTTTGGTTCAATATCAGCTGAGAACTTCATTTCAAATACGTGATGGTGGCTCTCCTCTCTGCCATTTTTCCAGGGATTCAGCCTTGCTTTTGATGCACTATCTGGCAAAGAATGGGGAAGTGAAATGGCCCCCAGCTGGGTTTCCCTACAGTGATAGTTCTTTCTTTATAGGTTAGAAAGGCATTGTGGGAATTGTTCCATTTGCTGAGGATAACAGATCTAATCTTAGACTCAGGAACTAGGGAAATAACTGCATGATGAAGTCTGGAACCCAGTGGACCTACTGTGAAGTCAATTCAGATATAAATACATTAATCACTTGCATTGCTGGCCCCCCAGTCTGAATACTGGATTAGGTTTTGTCTGTGTCCTTAGAGATTAAACTTCACATAAATAGGGATTCAAGAGAGTCTAAAATAATTAAAAATTTCCCTTTCCATAGTAAATGACCATGAATATTAACAAGGCAAACTAAGAGAATGTATGCTATGAACTTTGGGGATTATGACAGGGAATCTGCCTTCTTTTCATTCAAGATGCCATTCTCTGTAAATTCATTAGTTCTGGATATTGGAGGAGGTCAAGACCACTGAGCATTAAACCATACATGTTAGCACTGGCATGGAGAATAACGCCAGATTTTGTTCATTGGACCTGACAGATAGTTGCTTAACTTTTATTATACAAATCAAGCAAGGCTTTGATGTGTTGTCCATCAACATTATATGATCTGTTAATTTCAGGCAGGTTTTAAGTGAGATGCTTAAATCAGGTAGATGTAAAGTAAGACTTCAGTTGAGATACTCAGACCTGTAGTTCCATGGGTAAACAGATGGGCATCACCTGTAAACTATTAGAATTGTTGAATCTTGGAATCCACTCCAAACTTATACAATCTGATTCTGCACTTTTACATTATTCACAGGTGATTCATTTACCTGTTAAGCAAATGAGAAGCACTGGATTAGAGCATTACATTACAGATAATTTCTATGCCACCTTGATGCATATTTTAATAAACATTCTTAGTTTGCATCTAATGATTCAGTTTTGTGACTTAATTTTTCTTTATCTGTGCTGATGCCAAGGCCATTTCATTTGAAGCTCCTGAAACTAGCATTTCAAATCTAGAGAAATCATATAGAGGTTGTTATTGTTGTATTTCATGGGATGAGTGAAGGCAAATCTTTAGGACTCTGTGGAAGGATATATGAGGAAATGAGTGAAAAGAACTCATTATTAAAAAGCAATTCTTTCTCCCCTGTATTATACCATAATTATCCAGAGACAGGATTTGGTTCAGATTTATATATGTTCTATTCAAGCTAAAGTTTGGCCAAGCACCTTAAAATCCATTTCCACAGTTGTTTCCCAAATATCCATTGATATAAATTGGAAAATCTTTGCAGTTTAATTTTGACATAATCCCTCTCTTCCTCACATTAACTTCACATTATATTATCTGGCTAGCTTGAGTTTGCATTCTGATTAATAATCTGAAACAATAATGTATAGAACAAAGGGACAATTGTTATTTTTTTTTCTTTTTTAAGTATATTTTATTGATTAGGCTATTACAGTTGTCCCAATTTTTCTCTCTCCTTTATTGCCCTCTACTCTATACTCCTACCCTCCTACATTCACAGTCCCCTTAGTCATGTCCATGGCTTATACATAAAAGGTCTTTAAAATAAAGGAAAAACATAGTAAAATGTTTCAAAGATATTGGAAGTTTCCATTCAGTATTTTCAGACTGTCCCATTTTTCCAGAAGTGCTCACTATAGTTGTTGGACACACAGTCTTTTTTTTTTTTACCATTACATTAAATGTCACATAAAAGACATGACAAAGTCATACATTCAACTAACGCTGATTATTCAGTATTACACAGATTAAATGTCTAAGCTTAGTTTTCAGCACTCAGTTACAAAGAGTAAAGCATTATCTTGTCAAGATCAGAAAAATCTTGCATCTCATTTTGTACTTCCATGAATTTTAAAATTAGAATTTTAATATCACACTTTAAATTATCAGTGCTACTTGAGGTAACCATCCTGATCTTCAGCACTTGCATTCTTTATTTCCCATAATTTTTTTATGACAGCAACTACTAACCTCCAGAAAGTATTATATTTTTATGGGCATATGAATGTCCATAGTTGATAACTATACCTTCTGATTCATTAATGTGTTTATTATGTTGATAATATTCTACTCAGATTTATTCAAATCTTTCATTCAACAAACACTAGATACTATTTTAAACATGCAAAATTATCAATCAACAAATAAACTGATTTCTTTGGTTAGAGAAACATGAAAACTAGTCATAAAGAACAGGAACTATGATTAAATAAGTACACAAAGGATACTCTACTGGAGCAGCACAGGGGACAAAACGATAGAGCACACGATAAAGTCCTGGGAAAGGTGAGCTCTCAGAGAACTGGAAGAAATCTCAGCAATGAGAAGAGAGGGATTGTCTGCTGATAAGGTTACTGTTTGATGACTCAGCAATATCTACTTTCTTTGCTGGGTGCTTGTGCTCAGGAAAAGTAACACAGTATATAAAAATGATGGGTTGTCAAAAATGCACTATAAGCTAACAATAAGAATTTGTGGCTACATTATTTTTTTAATTTATTCTATCCCTTCCACATGGCTCAATGACAGAAAATGCTTATAGCAAAGTACCTTAAGAAGAAAATCAATACAATCATTTCTTAAAATATTTGGTTTCAATTTTTCAATCCCCTTATTGTTTAAGACTCAGAGACAACGATGAAGGATTTGTTATCTTTGGCTCTACTCATCATAAATATACAGATATGCACTATATATATATATAATTATTTTTGTCATTTTTATGTTGAGGAATTGTAAGTTATTTTGAGGTAAAGTAAGAAAGTGAAACTTATGGATAGAGGAAAAATCATATAATTCCAGTAACAGAAAATTCCCAGTCACGTGTTAATAAATATGTCAGTATTTTCAACCTACTTCTCCATAAAAACAAATATGTTTTCATTTTCAATCATAAGTTCAGATAAAATTTTCCTCTTTTCATTGTAAACCAATTTCAAAAAATGCAAAATATAATCTGACAGATACAATATGTATTCTTCAATAAAATAAATAATTTGGAGATATTAGCTCTATTTTTTTCAGTGTCTTTAAGTAATTACACAACACAAACATTACTAGAACCTTGCCACCCACCAGTTCTGTTTTTAATGTATGCACCCAAGAGGTAAGCATGATTTGAAATTGGTGTATATGTATATTGTGGATATTTATAATGCTATTATATATTTTAATCCATCCAAAATATTCTATCATTTAGTATAATTTTATACCTTAAATAACTTTCATCAAATGTAGCATAATGTAGTGCAATTACCTTTGTAAAGTCACATGTCTAGGATTTACCTTCACATATATGTGCACACCTACAATGCGTATTTTGTTATACAGTAATCCCACGTTATAGACAATTTATGTGTTTATTATATTACTGAAGAATAGTTTTTGTTAAAACATGGTTGCATTTTTATAGTTATTGCTTTAAAAATAAACTTCATTACAACTCTTTTACTATGCACATTTCCTCTAGAATAGAACCAATAATGGCAAGTTGCTTTGGCAAGGTTTGGACATCAGACTTCCTGAGTATCATCATCATGTTTTCCCCTAAAATGTAATGCAACTTTTAATTATATATTTATTTAAATAAATCAATTATATGTATAAATTAATCAACTTTTAAATTATGTTTTTATAAGTTATGAATCACATTTATCATTTTTAAAAAATTTACCATTATTTTACCGATTAACATTTGTCAGGTTTATTTATGTCAATTCAGTTTTGCAGTATTTTCCAAGGTCATCTAAGAGAATTGACATTTAAATGCTATTCAAATATTTTCAGACTTGATAAAATGTTCTCTTTTTAGAGATGCCAATTGTTATTCTGTAGTTTATTTTGAATATGCAACATATACATTCCTATTACCTACATATCATAACACTCTTATTTCACATTTTCTATCCTTAGAATTTCTGTTTTTTTATTTTTTATGTTATGAATTAGGAATACCAGTATAATTTAAACTGTTGTGACAGTCTTTGACTACTTTTTAATCTAGAGGTAAGCTTCAATCATTTACACATATTTGTTACTTGACTTTTCTTCCTACTTTTTTCCTTTATGTTTTATGCTTTTTAAAAAATTTTTACAGATGCACTTCCATCCCTAATTTTCTAAGTTATTTTTACAAAATGGATGTCAAGTGCATTAAAGACCTTTAAGACCTGTGACACATTTATTTATGTGATCATATCATTTTCTGTTTTAACTTATTAACACGCTACCTTCCATTAATGCATTTCCTAATGTAAAACCAACTTTTTATTTCACTGTTAGAATTTTATTGGTCAACGATGCATTGTGTGTATGTGTGAATTTAAAATATATTGAATGAGTTTGTTAATATTTATATGTCTTTAATTTTACCTTCATTGAAAACATTTTATAGTTCTCTTTTTTTGTGCTTTTTGGAAAAATTTTCTTATTTTTAAGTTCTTAGATATTTTATAAGTGCTTCCTTAAAATTTTATTAAAACATGTTTGAAAAAGAAACTGGTCTTTCATGTGTGTTTGTGTATGTGTAATTATTATATTTTAATTGAGAATTCATTGTCTTAATATTAAGCTTCTAATTGAGTTGAATATGTTTATGTATGTTTAATCTTTTTCTTAAATTTCTTCAGTCTCAAGTTAACTCTAATGATTGAATTCTCAATGTGTACTCAGTAGAAATCATAAACCATACCCAGCACAAATATTTATGAAAGACTTAAATGATAAGGCAAGCCCCTAAAACAAATGAAACATTTTTTTCTCCTAAAGGATCATGAACCTGCCAGGAGCAGTTTCCAAACATTTTTATTTTTCCTGTATTGGGGTGTTTATTTAATTAAACATTTTGAGGTAACATGGCTTAGTAAAATTATATCTGTTTCAAAGGTACAGTTCTGTAATATACTATCTGTATATTGCAGTGTGTGTTTACCACCCACAGTCAAAGCTCCTTCAGTCACTGTCACCACTGACCCCTTCGCCCTGTACTACGTCCCACGGGCATACCAGCGATACTTTTCAACAGAAAAGCTAAAAACATGCAATGGAGAAAAGAAAGTCTCTTCAAAAAATGGTTCTGGGAAAATTGGAAAGCCACTGCAGGGCTAGATAAAAAAAAGTGAAGGGATTAAGGAAACAACAACAACAACTCATAGTCACAGAAAAAAAAATTGGAAACTCACATGCAAGAGAATGATTCTAGACTGCTATTTGCCATCGCACACAAAAATTAACTCAAAATGGATCACAGACCTGAAACAATGAATTACATAGAGCATAGAAAAAACATCGGTAACAAACTGATGGATCTTGGTATTAGAAAAGATTTCATGAATTCAGCCTCAAAGCCAAGGAGAGTAAAAACAAAAATTAATGAATGTAACCTATATTAAACGGAAAAGCTTCTGCACAGCAAAACTGCCAGCAAAACAAAAAAGGCAACCATCCAAATGTAGGAAGATGTTTGCAAACAATACCTCTAATAAGAGGCCAATGCAAACAATATATAAAGAACTCATATATCTCAACAACAACAACAAACCCAATTAAAAAATGGGCAGAGGGCGTGAACAAACATTTCTCCTGAGAAGACATACACACAGACGACCAATCTAAGAAGTGATTGGTGCTCATTTTCACTAGCTATTAGGGGAATGCAAATTAGAACTACAACAGTACTTTTTTTTCTTCAGATTATCAGGAAAGAATGAGCAATGTATGAGAAAACACTGAAAAATGATATTATTTTATTTCACTCTGTTTGAGATTTCACTAATTATGTATTTACATGACTATCTTTCATCATCTAGTTAGCCTTGTCACATGAATCCATAAAGTTTAGGATTTGTTTGTGTGGTTTTTTTTAAGTAAGCAATCAAGCCAGACCAGATATATTATTCTCTGTACATTTTACAGATAGAGACCTCTGGAATTTTCTGTTATTAAATACCAGTAACATGTTTTGAAACCTTGTTAGGATTATTGACAGGTTAACAAGAATGGCTTGTTCAGGTCATTCATTTTTCCAGCCATCTCCCCACAGTAAAGAGGTGAGACAAGCCCTTACCTCCCCTTGGACCTCAAAAAATATATCCTTTACATGTACTTCTCAGGTATCTTTTCATAATATCTTAAAGATACATGATATTTTATATTAAACAATAAGCTTCTAAGACCCTCATGATGGGGTCCTAGATTTTAGCAATCCCATAGAGAGTGGCACTTAACTCCATATATTAATTGCTTCTATATTGATATCAAACCCCTGTTTGGCTGCCTGCCACTTGAAAGCCAATAATCAAGATATAAAGGCTGGTAGAAGGAAATTAAGTTTATTCAAGAGCCAGCAGCCTGAGAAGATGGTGGACTCTTCACAAAAACCATCTTAACAATTGGACATAGGCAGGGGTTTGTGAAAGAGGGAGAAGGAAGGAAATAAAGCAAAGGAATTAAAAGAAGAAAGTTGAGAGTTCTCCATTGAGGGGACTACATGCAAGCCAACAAAGTATGTTCAGATAACTGGTTGAAGGTAAGTAAATATCCTGGAGCCAGAATGCTTGAAGGTTGGAGTCTGTTTCTTTTAAAGTTAATTTCTAGAATTCTTAAGCAAATAGGCTGTTTATCTGTAGTCACATCTTAGTTAACAGGCCATCATTTACAGAAATACTATTAAAAGAATGGTGGGGTGAATTACAATATTGCTCCACAGATCTTTTGAGGTACACTTAATCACTAAATTATTATTTTCTTTCACTAATAGTTATTTGAACTTTTACATATGTGTTGATTAGGAGATGTAAATGTGTATTTTGTTTTTAAAAATCATGCTGGAATGTAATGCTTTTTTAATTGTTCCTTGATGACCCTACCCCTCCTTTCCACCCATTATCCCCTACCCCATGCCCTTCTGGTCACTGTCAGTTTGTTCTTTATTTCAATGTCTCTGGTTATATTTTGATTGGGATTTCTTCAAAATAAAAAGCTTCTGACAGCTAAAGAAAACATCAACAAAATGAAAAGGGAACCAATTGTATGGGAAAATAGATTTTCCAGTGACACCCCAGACAAGAATTTGATCTCCAAAATATATGAAGAACTCACATGACTACACTCCAGGAATACAAACAATCCAATTAAGAAATGGGCAAAGGACCTGAACAGACACTTCTCCAATGAGCACATACAGAGAGTTCAGAGACATATGAAAGGAAGGTCAGCATCACTATCCATCAGAGAGATGCAAAGTAAAAGCACAACGAGATATCACTTCACACCCTTCAGAATGGCCATAACAAACAAACAAACAAACAAACAAACAAGTGTTGGAGAGGTTGTGGAGAAAAGGGAACCCTAGTGCACTGTTGGTGGGAATGCAGCCTGGTGTAGCCACTATGGAAAACAGTATGAAATTTCCTCAAAAAATTAAAAATGGAACTGCCTTTTGATCCAGCAAGTCAGCTGCTATGATTATACCCTAAGAATTCTGAAACATCAATTCAAAAGAACCTAAGCACCCCAATGTTCATAGCAGCACAGTTTACAATAGCCGAGTGCTGGAAGCAACCTATGTCCACCAATAAATGAGTGGATCAAAAAACTATGGTACATTTACACAATGGAATACCACATAGCAAAAAGAAAGAAGAAACTCCTACCCTTCACAACAGCATGGATGGAAGTAGAGAGTATTATGCTTAGTGATATAAGCCAGGCAGCCATAGGTAGGAAAACTACCATATGGTTTCATCTTAGTGGAATCTAGTCAATAAAACAAATAAGAAAAGCTCCTTTTAATTAAAGTATAGGTGATATACAATATTATATTAATTTCAAGTGTATAACGTAGTGAGATTTTACATTTATATACCTTATAAAGTGATCACCCCCAAAATCCACTATCTGTCACTGATAAATTTATTGTGATATTACTGGCTGCATTCCCTGTGCTCTATTTTATATCCCTATGACTTACTGATGTTATAAGTTTGTACCTCTTAAGTCCCCTTCACAGTTTTGCCCATATCTCCAACACCCAACCTTCTGGCAACTATCAGTTTTTGTCTATATATGAATGTGTTTGTTGTGTTTGTTTATTTCTTTAGTTTTTTTTAGATTTTGCACATAAATGAATTGAGATGGTATTTGTCTTTCTCTGACTTATTTAACTTAGCATAATACCCTCTAGGTCTATCCATGTTGTCAAAAATGCTAAAATTTCATTATTTTCATGGCTGAATGATTTTCCAGTGTGTGTGTATGTGTGTGTGTGTGCGTGCACACACACACACACAGACTCTCTCTCTCTCTCATCTATCTATATCTATATCATCTATATCTATATCTATATCTATATATATCTTAAAAGCAGCAAGAGAAAAACAACTAGTTGCATACAAGGGAATGCTCATAAGATTATCAGCTGACTTCTTAACAGAAATTTTGTAGGCTAAAAGGGAATGGTAATGTAAGATGAATGGATAAAGAATATATACCATAATGTTTGGACTAGAAGAATTTTTGGAGGACTTTTACCCTCCAAATTTGGGAGGAATAATGGTTGTTAATGCTGCTGTTGAATTCTGTTTACATTTACATTGGTGAAATATTATGTTCTTTATATTATTAAATATTTTACATTTTTTGCTTCAATTTTTTCCCATTTTTGTTCTCTAAAACCTAGGTGCATCTTATGGTCTGAAAAATACAGTATATATTCTTTATCCATTCATCTATTAATGAATATCTAGGCTGCTTCTATATCTTGGCTATTGTATATTATGTTTCAGTGAACATAAGTGTGCATATATCTTTTCAAATTAGTCTTTTACTTTCTTTAGATAAGCTCCCAGAAGTAGAATTGGTGGGTCCTTCTTTGTCTCTCATCTTTTGTTTTAAAGTCTATTTATCGGATATAAGTATTGCTATTCCAGTTTCTTTTGTTGTTTCCATCATCAGGAAATATCTTTTCCATCTCTTAACTTTTAGTATGGGTGTGTCTTTCAATCTGGATTCTGATGTAGACAGCAAGAGGTCTTGTTTTCTTATTCATTCAGTCACCCTATGTTTTTATAATGAAGCACTAAGTAAATTTGCATTTAAAGTAATTATTGATAGATATTTATTGTCATTTTAACTATTTTCATGCTAGATTTATAAGCAGTTTGTCTACTATCTTTACTATTTTTCTCCTGTACCAGTGAGATTTTTTTCATATATTTTCTTCTAATATTAGCCTTTTCTTTTCCACTTAAAGAATTTCTTTCAATAATTTTTGTAATGCTGGTTTAGTTGTGATGCACTCTTTTAGCTTTGGCTTGTCTGGGAATATCTTGATCTCTCCTTCAATTCTTAATAAACTTGCTGGGTAGAGTATTCTTAATTGGAAGTTTTTTGCTTTCATTATATTGCATATATCATACCATTCCCTTCTAGCCTACAAAATTTCTGTTAAGAAGTCAGCTGATATTCTTGTGAGCATTTTCTTGTATGTAACTGGTTGTTTTTCTCTTGCTGCTTTTAAGATTCTCTGTTTATCTTTAACTTTCAACAATTTAGAATGTGTCTTAGTGTGGTTATCTTTGGGTTCATCTTATTTGGGACTCCCTGTGTTCCCTGGACTTGGATGTCTGTTTCCTTCACCAGGTCAGAGAAGTGTTCAGCCATTATTTATTCAAATAGGTTTTCCATCCCTTTCTCTGATCTCCTGGCAACTCTATGATTTTAGTGTTAACATGTGTGGTTTTTGTCCCAAAACTCCCTTATGCTACTCTCATTCTTCTAAAAAAAATTTTTTTTGGTCTTCTAATGGGGTGCATTCCACTATCCTGTCTTATCTTCTACATAATCTGATCTACTGTTGATTCTGTCACATACACACACACACACACACACACACAATTTTAGTTATTATATTCTCCAGTTCTTATAGGTCCTTTTTTGTAATTTTTATCTCTTTGTTAAAGTTGTCACTGAGTTTATACACCTGGTTGCAGAGTTTGCTGAGCATTGTTATGACTATTACTTTGAACTCTTCATCTAGCAGACAGCTTACCTTACTTTGATGTAGATCTTTTTCTTGTTTTTTGTCCTTTTTTGTAACATATTTTCTTTCCTCATTTTGCTTATTTGTTTTTATATATTAGTTAGCTCAGCTAAATCTCCTTATCTTTAAAAAGTGGCTTTATTCAGGAGGTTCCCCCTTTTTTACCAGAGCCAGGTGCTCCAGAGGTGTTTTCTGGGTCCACTAGTATGGCTTCCTTTTGGGACTGGGACACAACTTCTATGGATATACTAGCAAATGAGGCTACTCCCTGGTCACAACTGCTGTGGGCTTACAGGTGTGCAGGGGAAGTCTTCAATGTGGTTGGCTGAGAGACTCAGTCATGCTGTTGCAGACAAGCTGCCATGTACTAGATGTGCCAACAGAGGCCGCCCAGTGGATGTGGCAAGGCAGGAGCTGCTTTGAAGAATCGCTGGCCTGTGTGAGTTCTCAGAGAAATGCTATGGCAGTGAGAACAGTGTTAGCAAGGTTAATGGAGAGTGTCAGAGATGGTGCCTGCCAGTGGCAGACCAGCTACATTAAAGAAAGGTGAAAAAATGTTGCCTGCCAGCACCTCTGACTCAGGAGACAGTTCCAACAGATACCGTTCCCTCCAGCACACACCCTAACATTAGTCAATGTATCACCTTCCATATGACCTAGATGCTTTTCAAACTGCTACCTCTCTGCTGGGACTAAGAAATAGTGCAGCCTGAGTTTCCTACATACCTTTGAACTTCCCAGATGTAAGCCTTACTGGTTTTCAAAACTAGATGTTAGGGGTGCTCCTCTCCCTGATACAAGTCTCCCAGGCTAGGGTGCAGACTGCTCGTTCTCTGGGGATGACCTCTGTGGTTGTGATATCCTTTCCACTTGTGAATCACCATAGAGAGAAGGGGATAGGGTAGGTCACGACTAAACTAATTCCTTTCCCCTCCTCCCCATTTCAATGTGGCTTTATCTTTATGTCCATAGTTGTAGAAAATCTATTCTGTCAGTCTTCTCACAATTCTCAGAGAGAACTGTTGTATATGCAGTATTAGTTTTGGTTTCAGTGAAAAAGTGAGCTCAGGATCTTCCTACTCTGCCATTTTGAACTCAAAACCAGGAACCTTGCTCTTGCAAGCCAATTTAGATTGTCTATGAAAAGTATGTCATTCCTTGTGATTGGTCCACTGCTGCCACTAGAAACATGTCTTTGGATGGGATCTCCCATGTGTTTAGTTTTTATAAGTCCAATTTTATTTTTTCCTAGCCACTTATCTTCCATAGTAACTGAATTGGCTGGGAGTTTCAAATCAGTCCCTTGAAATCTTTCCTAATCCTTGGAATTCACATACAGATATTTAATTTTATTTAATCTATTAATAAATCCACAACCCCCTGTTACTTTCATAGTCCCATCAGGTAAACTAATTTTTACATACCATGCATAAGTTAAATTACAGTATTATTTTCATTCCTTCCCAACAGAAATATCTCTGCCCTGCTTAATACCTATCCTCAGGGCAGGAAATATAACTAGAAGATATTATTTAGTAAAATTTTAATCTTATTTGTTTACAAATAAAATTATACCCCAGGTACCATAGTATAGGTTTTTAGTGATTCCAGTTTCCTAGTATCATTATATAACATTCCCTTTATCCCAATAGAGACAGTGTTGATAATGTATTTGTTTTCCCCAACACAGGAAAGTAATATCCCCATTTTATTTATAGTGTCCATGCCATTAGAGAACAAGATTGTGGACATACAGTCTAGTGGCACCTTCTTATACATTTATACCCTGACATCTTGGCTTCTAGCAGTTATCTATAAGGGTGTTTGTATTATTTTCCAAGTTTAGGTATTTTAAGGGGTCTCACCAGACCCCAAAGTATAGTCATATAAGGCTTTTATGTAAAGGTGAAGGATACAGTGTAGTGAGAGAATGCAAGCAAGCATCAGATATCCTAGAGACATCCCACAGCACAAGTGCCATGTGGGTCGAGTTTGCACACCTGGACTACAGAGAGTCTCTGGCTTAAGCTGCCAAAGTCTGTGGTAGGAATCTTGACTTAGAGAGAATACCCAAAAAGGTCTCAGTAGGTCTTTAATCAGCCAAGGCAGGGTTTTCAAACCCCCTTGCCTAGATGCAAGTCATCAATAATGAAGCTCGCTCTAGGTATCAACAGGGAGTTTCAGATTTTAACAGCACGTCATAAATATCTCTGCACTTATCTTGGCCAAGAGTCAAAAATCAGATATCCAGGCATCCCCAGAGATAAAAATAAAGCATTCCCACTTCAGCTGTAAATCAACTCTGTAACTACATAAAATTCTTGAGTGATCAAATATTTAGTCGTCCCTTCTGGGTGAGCTTGCAGCTCTCTTTAGGCATTATTGACAATTGTAGTGTTAAATCAGCTTGCTGACACTTTCAATCCTTTTGTTTTTTATTAGTCTCCCAAGGTTACTTCCAACTGTGGCCAATATCTTAGAGGAGAGCTAATGGATGTCAGTGGCCTGGTGATTGCCATGGGCATATGGAAGGGGCACCAGACTTTCCACTACAATGTCTTTGTCACCTCATCTTTTAGTACAGTGCCAGGCACATAGTCAGCACTAGATAAATATTTCTTTCCTTAACATAAAAATTACTTCTACATCAGTGAGTGTTATTGTTTGATTAAGCAAGTCTCTTTATTTATACTAACTTTTTTCCAAGACTATAATTTTTGCTTGAGATGATAATCTGAGACTAGGTCTAAAATTGTGGCATTAGAGGACCTAATGTGAATGCCATGTAACTGTCTACTGGGGATACTTTAGCCTTAAGTATTGCTCAATCTGGGTGTGAAATTATGCTTTCTACAAGTGGCCCTTTGGATGCTTCAAAGGAGAGTCAGTAATGTGTGTGGCCACCTCACCTCAGACAATGCCCCTCAGGGATATCTCTATCAGTTTTCCTTACAGATATTCCTTCCACATTCATGTTTTATATATTTAAAGAAGTAAATCAGGCTTGGATACACCATGCCTGTACAGCAGCAGTCTGCTTCCCATGACACCCAGGGATCTGTCTTAGCAGCATGTTATCATGATTCACAGCTGTAGTGAATAAACGTTCAGTTGCAAAGCAACTTTCTTCCTACACAAGGTAGTGATAGTATTTCTTTTAGGATGCCTGAAAAAGAACTAAAATGGTAAAGAATGTCAAATGTTTTAAGTCAAATGGTAGCTTAAGTTGACCAACTATTTACTGGTTAGCTGAATGCAAAGGTGCCACATCTCATCTTTCTTCCAGATTACCCAGGTGGAGTCCTTACTCCCAGCTGTAAATCAGAATAACCCCAGTTTCCCTTCTCTTTAGAAAAATGATGAGGTGACTCTCCCAACATTCTCATCTGTTAGCACCAGTTCTGAAAGACATAGCTATGAGTGTTATTTTATTGCTATGAGATGTACTATTGGGAATATGTCTATCTACTTGTCAATGATAAATCACCTGTGAACCCTTTCCTCTTGTCATATTTTTTTCATTTATTGCTGTTTAAACCATAACCCCCCAACTTCCACCAGTGGTGTTTTTTATTTTATTATTTTTATTGGTTTGACTTGGCTAGTCTGTACAATTTGTACATGAATATATTGCAGTAGCATCAGTTTCCAGGAAGATGCAGTAGGATTTTGCAGGGAGAATTACAGAAATGTCTCTTCCACTTGGTAATGGGACTACATTCTGGCCTTAATATGCTTATAAAAGGTAACTTTACAGCCCATAGTGAAGTTCCTCTATGAATGAATACACATTTCCAATTATTTTGTTATAAATTTTCTCATGCATTGTATGTTAATAATTAACTCAATATGTCGTTTTGTTCATTCATTGTAGTAAAATAATAAAGTGATAAAAAAAGCAAAAGCATGCAGTGAAGTGCTTCATCAGATGAAATATATCCAGGTGGGCCATGATGAGAGGCAGTTTTTTCTCTCAAAAATTTTTATGCCTCCCCACACATAATAATATTTTTATTTTTATTTATTTTAATTTTATTAAATTTATTGGGATGAAATTGTTTAATAAAATTATGTAGTTTTCAAATGATAAGATTCCATAAATGCACCATCTGTATATCACATAATGTTTTCACCACTCAAAGTCAAGTCACTCAAAATTTTAATTGTATTCTCTGGTTGCTTCTGTCATATGATAAGTAAAGTTTACATGAAATTCACTATGAATTTAAGTCAACAACCATTCTTAGCAGCCCATCTCATGAGTCTACCTGTAGGCCTTCAGTGAAATCTACTTTCCTCTAAATTCAATAACAAGAGTAGCACACATGGGACTTTTTAAAAATTATCTAGTTATCCTGGCCCAATTTCACTGATCATTCTACCTTCCCATAAAGCTGTTGGCTCAGGGTCAAATCTAGGTAAATATGTAAACATTGTCCTGAGGATATAAACCTAGTATCTATTCCATCCCCATATAAAACTCCATAGCTCCACCCATTATACAAATTTGACTTTGCTTTCCTCTATCAAAGTTTTATGAACTGCAGGATATATCAAAGCTAAGTTCAAGAAAGCAGGCAAAGCTCAATCTGGAAACTCCCATTAGAAACCAAACACCTTATGTTATCTTAGGTAGAAGATAATTACAGGATTCAGAAGTAGAGCAATGGAATAGGCAGGTCCTCAGAGGGTTCTGCCATGATGCTTTTGGGCAATCTGTTCATGTATGTGGTGACTTCACCCTGATCTTCTCTATGTTTCACAGTCATAAATATGACATTTCTGTTTTACCAGTGAGCTCTGCAGAGCAGCCCCTTTTGTGCATGAATGTTTCCCTTACATTACCCAAAACACTCTGGGTATTATGTGTCTCAGGATTACTTTGTATACTTCCATAGTGGGGGCATTTTCTACAAATGTTCAATAAAAAGCTAGCAGTTATCTTTCAAAGGGCTATAATGAACAGCTGCATCAGGAAGCTTTTGAATCAAAAATCCCAGTGGTCTGTGCTGAGTAACATTATTCAATTTCTGCCAAAAGCTCATGTTGTGCTTTCTAGTTACAGACACTTCAAAATCATCTGTAAAAGTCTGGTCATGAGATCTCAATGGGAATTCTTGAGCTGCAAACCTTTATAAAGAATTTAATGCCTGTTTCTGCTCAAAGCCCAATTTAAATTTACATCTCTTTCTGATGACTTTGTGAATAGAGGCTAACAGTATTCCTAAGTGAGCAATGTGATTTTGTCCAGATCCAAACAATCTCACAAGCCTCTGGCCTTCCTGTTCAGTGGCACTGTCAGTAAGAACTAATTTGTCTCTCATAGTTTAAGGGATAATCTTAGTTACTCCTGCCTATACAGTTGGCAAACATTTCATAGACTAGGTTGAATATTAAATTTAGCTGGGTGTGTGAGCTACTATGTAGTAGTGTCATGGGTTATTAAATTCTTAAACCTTGAGATTGTTTCTCCAATGAATTAGGGTCAGCATTGTAGTACATAAACTTACTTTTTAAGGTTATCAAGCCTAAGTTCCACTGCACTAGATAAAGACAGTATGCAGGCAAATTCAATATTCTGGTAGAAAAATGCTAAATATTGAAGATTATTTGTTAAAATGCAAGTTTTGGCTGACTGGATTCTAAGGTAAAAATTGAAAATAAAGCATTAGCCCAGTGCATTTGATCTACAGATTATTTTTCACCTGTCCCAATTCCTGCATAGCCCTTACCATATCAGGCAAAGTTGAGGTGATCTGGAAAACCACCTTGTTAAATCCCTGATAGTTATTATCAGTCTCCATAAATTATCTGACTAAAGCCTCAACTTGGCAGGAATACTAAAAGGGGAATTAATGGAAATCAATGCTTTTACTTCAACCATTTCCTTAATCAAAACAGTGATTTTATTTTGCTACTACCTTAAAATTTTATATTGTTTACTGTTTACTACAGGTTAAGACTTGGAAAATTCCAAAGCCTTTTTAAAGCACATTCATGTAAATCAGTGCCAAATGCAAACTCAGTTGGCGTTCCATGTGAAGATGGACAAGGCAGAGCCTTCCATTTGCACATAATAGCTTTTCCAATTACTGTAAAAGCAAGGTAATTTATAGAATGTGTCTCAATTTGGATATATCTGAGACATTATCATTATTAGATATTAGACATAAGTTATGTTTTTGCAAGATGAATATTACATATGTGAAGTACCCATCTGGCTTCATCCTTTCAAAGGGCACATAATATCTATCATATCTGATCACTACTGATGTTCTCCTTCATCACTTGGTTAAGGTAGCGTTTCACAGGCTTCTCCACTGTAAAGTCACCATTTTTCCTTTTCCATAGTCTGTTACAAAGGTTGAAAAACAAGGGCTTGTTGGCCAGATTAGGCCTTCCATCTCTTTTTCTAAGTAAATTTTTATTGGAACATCATCATATCAATTAATTTATGTATTGGGTAGTATGGCTGCATATTTTTATAATAGAAAAGTAGATCCTAATGATATCTCTGGAACATAAAGCATAAAACTTTACAAATTTCCCTTCAAATTAAAAAGTTTCTGCCCTTTAACTATGAAGGTTTCTGAAATCTACTTTTTTTAAAGCATTTTGCAAAATCTGCCACCCATTCAAGAAAAGAGAAAGGATCCCAGAGAAATAAATATAACATAATTTGCAATTTTTCATGAAAAAAATTGTTTCTTTTTTCTCATTTTTTTAGTCAAATATTTTTCAAGCTAAAACTTAACACTATTTATTCATTTTACTATTAATATTGTTCCAGCTTTCATCATTGGAAGCTCTTTCAGGTTGGCTTTTGTGTGAATTTAGATATGCTTTTTCTTTAACTCCACTACATTCTGGAACTACAAGATGCTCCAAGATTATTTGTATAATCCTTTCCTTAGCACTAAAATTAACCACTTTTCTAAGAAGCTTTGGTTCCTTTAACAGAAAATGGTACTTGGAAACCAAGATCTGGCTGCTCTGTGTGCTTGTTGCTAATAGATTGTTTTTGCTTTCAACTCCTGTCAGCAGCTTGTACAAGGAAATATATGTATTTATGCTAAATCATGTATACCAATATATCTATATTTATTCTATATTAATTGATCTGGATGTGTATTAAAAGAGATGTAAGCTCACACGATATTTCTGACTTCTATTAGGGGCAACATGGTTATTTGTTACTTGATTATTTGTCACTTTTTCTGACAGTGAGACATTTGGATACCATTATCTAAAATGCTTTGAATTATTTGTTCAATCTAGTTTACATGTAAAGCTCCTTCAGCATTAATCATTCATACTTCTAAGAGAAAAAAATATACACTAACTAGAATTCAGGGTGGTTGTATGGTGGTTTTGTTGTTGTTTCTTTGAATTTTGAACTTAGGTAAATACACTTACTATTTCTAAAAGCTTACTAGAAGATCAGTTACATTTTTTTAAATCTATTTTTTTAAGATTTTATTTATTTTATTTTTAGAGAGGAAAGGGAGGGAGAAAGAGAGAGAGAGAGAGAGAGAGAGAGAGAGAGAGAAACATCAATGTGTGGTTGCTGGGGGCCATGGCCTGCAACCCAGGCATGTGCCCTGGCTGGGAATCGAACCTGTAATGCTTTTGTTCACAGCCCATGCTCAATCCACTGAGCTACACCAGCCAGGTCGAAGATCAGTTACATTTTTGACATGGACAACATCTATGGAAATTCAAAGTAAGAATGAATGATTCCACTAAAACAAATAAACAAACAAAAACATTTGCAGTATCAGAAGAAAATAGAAAAGCTAAGGCAAAGGCTTAAATCAAATCTTCAGAATTAGCCACTGGGGTTCACTAAATGTGCAAGCATGCAGGTGATTATGCCTACCAAAATGAGCTCAAAGACAGCATATCCTCCTTGCACATGATGAAATTGACAGTGTAACAAGAAATTGAACCAATCAAAAGATAAAACTTGTGAAAAATATCTATTGTCAAACTTGTCTAAAATTCCCAGGACATTTACTAGTATCCCTAAGAGGATACAAGTTTTTTGTGCTTGTTTGTTTGTTTTTTTATTGGACTATCACTTAATCTACTTCAGGATTTGCTTTCCTTATAAAGTAAGCAAACTTAAGGAACACATTTAAAATTTTGGAACAGAAAATCCTTGTTAATTAGACTCATCTATATATACTTCTTCAGACCAAAGTGCACATCTTGCTGATACCACCACATAGACATGGGAAACAAAATGAAATTGAAAGGACAAACAATGTGGGTTATCAACCTCAGAGCACTGCCTCACTGGAAATTGTAATGGGTAACTGAAACATTTGTTACTTGAATTAGCTGGTGACACATGGATTAGTTATTTGAATAAATGTGTACTAAAAACTGCATACAAGGCCTTCTAGCTCATGCTGTCTCATGTAAAGAACTCGGATGTTGCAGTTCCTATCCTGACATTAAGAATAAGCTAAACAAATTAAAACCAATGATTTTTTTAACTCAACGAAGAACTGGGGTAACAAGGCAAAAATACTATGGTAAAATTTGGAGAGGCAGGCAATTCCAGGACTCAGGATAAGAGCTGATACCTGAAGCAGTAGCTGCTAGAGCCATAAACTGGCAGAAACACATACAATTTTGATGAATTGTTACAGTTTACGTATAAACCAACTGGAGAGTGAGAAACTCTTAGGAAGGCCCACACACATCAATGGGCTTGATCTCTGGAGATCCCACAGGTTCTCATGATAAAGAGTCAAGAATAATCTCCTCGTGGGGCTGGCAGAGAAAGGGATAAAGTAACCCATGCAATATGGACCATGCCTTCTCCATAACAAAGACCCACTCTCTAAAAGAAATAAACTTTGAGTTTTATCTCACCCAGTGAAGGAAGATTTTTTCTATTCCAACTCCTTTAGCCTTCTTGTCCTCCTGAAGGGTAAAGCAAAGCTAATGAACACTTGTGAAAATAATAGCCCAGGGATACAGAAGGAGATTAAATTTTAAGATTATAAAATATTCCTTCTCTCCCACACCCTACTACCCAACCAACAGAGCAGAATGCACATTCTTCAAAAGCTCACATGGAACATTCATCACATGACCCAAATTCTGAATCATAAAACAAACCTTTACAAATTACAGGACTAGAAATCATATAAAATATGTTTGCAGACCACAGTGGAATTAAACTAAAAATCAATAATAGAAAGCTAGCTAGGAAATAGCCAAATATTTGGGGATTAAACAACATGAATCTAAATGGGTCAAAGAAAAAGGTCTCAAGAGAATTTGAAAATATTTTGAACTAAATGACATTAGAAGTAAAATTTATCAAAACATCTGGGGTAAAAGGAAAACAGTATATGTAGGGCATTCTATAGCACCAAATACATGAAAGGCAAATTATTCAAGATTAGTTAACAAGCTTCATGTTATTAACTTAGAAATAAAGGAATAAATTAAGTCTAAAGCAAGCAGAAAATGATAATACTAATAATAATAGCAGATGTAAATAAAATTGAAAACAAGAATATGAACTCAATCATTCTTTAAAAACATAACTAAAATTGATTAACCTGAGGGAGAGAGAGAGAGAACACTGAGCAAACATTTAAGAAAAAAATGAGTTCATTTAAGGAAAGAGTAAACTGAAAACAGGAAACATCAAATCAGGTGAATTTAAGTGTAACGGTGTCATAGAATTTTAGACAGCTCCACTCCAATGATAAGAAGAGGATATTTATAGGCAATATATGGTTTCCTCAAAAAGAGCTGTATTGGTGATTGAATATGTCCAGTTGGCTAATATTGGGTACATAATGTTCTTGAATACAGAACATTTTCTCAAATCACATAAATTTCATCAATGCTCACTGGCAAATATATATCTTGGCTTTATCAGCACTGTCTCTCTGGTGCCAAATGTTCTTCAGGGATATTAGGATTTCCATTTACGGTATTCGGTCAGGTGGGATAAGATTCCTGAAGGTTTGTCAGTATGACCCCAATAAATACCAGTATTTCAACGCAAATAGTAATACTTGATGAAGCTGAATTCCAGGAGAACGATGCAATTGGAACTGCATCAACGATCCATCCAATTACATGGCAGTCTGAATAATGACTGTAATGTAACATCAGTCCCATTATCGACGCCTTAGCGGCATTTAATCCTTTCTGAGGAGACTATTGGATATCTAATCACTACGAAATCTATGTCATTAAAAGCAAGTGACTGGGTATTCCAGAGAATCAAGCCAAGAAATGAGTTGTGAGTACTACTACTGTGGTGTTGTGGAACTGAAGAACATGGTCTTTTAACTTTTATCTAACGGCTCTGGTGCCATGGCTAAAAAAAAGAATTTATTCTCACTGTCTGTCTGCAACTGATTAGGATCGGAAAACAACAGGAACATCCCCCTGTTGGGAGATTTATGGGCCATGGTACACCTGGCACCTAAAAGTGTCCAAAAAACTTGTACTCTGATATCTAATATCTGAATATGTTAACAAGCCAGATATAACAATGTTTACTAAATAACACCTATTCAGCACAGAGGATACCATGAATATATGATACAGTGGAAAACAATTTTGGGGGAGGTGAAAGAAAGAATGATTTTAACTAATATATAGTATACCAGTTATAGGATGTACAAGATTCTTGATAAATAAAAATAAGATTTATAACTATGGTTATCCAAATTGAGAAAATATTTTAGGATACTGAGTAAAGGTTCTAACTGATGTAAAAATCCATAGAAACCAATGAGTGAATTTGTTCTTAAAATTATATATATAGCAGACACTTGAATAATATTTCCTTCAAAATAATTTCCTTATAATGTTGATGAGATACCATAAGAACTTAACTATTATTTACATCAATCAACCTATGGTAAAATTGGTTTTATTAAATGTTATTTTGCTTAAAGTCATAGTTCC
Organism: Tonatia bakeri; assembly: GCA_004024845.1. Classification (NCBI taxonomy): domain Eukaryota; kingdom Metazoa; phylum Chordata; class Mammalia; order Chiroptera; family Phyllostomidae; genus Tonatia; species Tonatia bakeri. The sequence continues at coordinate 199,433 of PVIA01001530.1, forward strand.
TATGGATGACATTAAGGACTCACTATACTTGAATGTCATCATTAACATATATTTAATGATCCAAATAACTCTGGATGATAGAGAAAAGTTTTAAAAAATTAATGAATTTTTTGATGATAGAGAAAGTGAAAATTAATGATAAAGTGATCAAAGTTTTAAAAAATTAATGAATAAGTGAAGAGTTATGATCACAACGAACATAATTGGTACATGGAATATGTACTCCCTTTGTTAATTTCAAATGGTGGTCATTGGGATTATTCATTGGTTTTCTCTCTTATATGAGATATAGGAAAAGTGTGGTAGGAAAATTATAAAAAATAACCTGAGTTCCATGCAGCAAGATGACATTGACTGTGTTCACAGAAGGATGTATTAAATTAAAATAGCTTGCCTATGATTTTTTCTTTTTTAAAATATTTTTATTGATTATGCTACAATAGTTGTCATATTTTTCTCCCCTTTATTCTCCTTGGCCCTGCACCCCCCTCTACCAGCATTCCTCCTCCAACCACCCTTAGTTCATGTCCATGGATCGTACATATACGATTTTTTGCTTCATTTCCTACACTATTCTTAACCTCCCACTATCTATTTTGTACCTACAAATTATTCTTCTTATTACCTGTACCTTTTCCTCCATTCTCCCCCAACCCCTCCCTACTGATAACCCTCCACGTGATCTCCATTTCTGTGATTCTGTTCTTGTTCTAGTTGTTTGTTTAGTATGTTTTTAATTTGGGTTATTTTTTATCTTCAGTTGTTCATAGTTGTGTTTGTTGTCATTTTACTGATCACAGTTTTGATCTTCTTTTTCTTAGATAAATCCCTTTAACATTTGTACAATAAAGTCTTGGTGGTGATGATCTCCTTTAACTTTACTTTATTCGGGACTTATTTCTTAATACTTTTCCTAGAAGTTTCTGGAAGAGGGGTAGAGAAAAAGCCAGGTAAGCAGGGATAGTCTCCCTATTAACTAATAATTATACTGACTAGCAAGTAGATTGATTATATCCTTTACAATAACTTTTTTTAAAATAATTTATTTACTTTTAGAGAGAGAGGAAAGAAGGGAGAGAAGCATCAATGTGTGGTTGCCTCTCAGGTGCCCCCCACTGGGGACTGGGCCCACAATCCACTCATGTGACCTGACTAGGACATGAACAAGCAACCCTTTGGTTCATAGGTCAGCACTCAATCCACTGAGCCACACCAGCCAGGGCTATAATCATACTTATCTATAGAACATCCTTATCAGATGCCTCCTGTTTAATATTGTTTATGGTAAACAATCTTAAGACCTATTGACTTAGGTGCACAACTCCTCAGACAATATTGTATAAAGTAGGTGAGGATCTTGGGTGTAAATTAGATATTTTTTATAAACTAGAACATATCTACTATGGTAGGTGATTCTAAAAAATTCAGTTGGGGACCACATATATTCATCTGGGCCAAAGAGCACATGTCTAATATGGGAAGGAAAGACCTGCAGAGCTGTCTTCAATGTCTCAGATCTCTTCCTACTTCACTTCTAATTCTTGATTGCTTGTACAGCTGCAATTACTATTAAAGTTTAATTGTGTATAGTTTAATTTGACCAAATTCTTTCTTATTTCAATATTGTAACTAGAAATGATTGTTAGGTAGGTCAGTAGAAATACCAATATTAACCTTTAGTATTTTAATAAGGCAATTCCACCAAGTTTAATAGACTTAATGGAGATAATAATATATATTTATGACTGCAATTTATAAATTAATATTTGTTATCTCTTACTTAAATGATATTTTATTAATATTTCATCACATATCTATGATAATCAAAAGTCTGAACACAGAAAGAATGATAACCCTCAAATTATATACAAATTGAAGGCAAAATACAAGGATAACTGAGGAAAAAATAAAGATTAGTTGTTATGTACTCATCTAAATTCTATTTTTAAGCAAAACAAATAAGTTAAATATGCAAATTATTAAAGCTAGTGAACCTGTTTAAACATCTTATTTCACAAGTGAAAATGTATTATATTAAATATTCTGTCAATTAAGCCCCAAGATTTCAGTGGTTTAACAATAAGAGTTTATTTCTCATTCATGATAATTGAGTTGCAGCTGCAAATTAGAAGACAGTTTTCCTCCCAGTGGTGACTCGGAGAAGTAGTCTTTGATTTTCCGGCTTTGTCCTCCACCAGGGGATCACTGCAGTCTGTGTCCAGGGGATCACTGCAGTCTGTGTCCAGCTGGGGCAAGGGGAATGTTAAGACATGTCCAGGTTTTAGAAGCCTTGACAAGGAAATAACACAGATTATTTTTACTTTAACTGCATTGCTGAAACTATTCAGGTAACCACATGGGGTTCATAGCTGCTTCTCCATAACATCTTGATACTAGGAAAGGGAAACAGAAACTCTGGTGGACAAGTGGCCATCTCCGCAGCAGGAAAAGCCTTACTATGTTGTTATAAGCTTGAAGTTGTGAACCCAGCCCTGGCACTAATTTGTTATATAACCCTGTGTGCATTTTTACCAGATCAGAATCTTAGTTTCTTAATTTAATAATAATGAAATATTAAATTAAATAATCTTTGGGTTTTTATCGTTATACATTATTAACTATTTACCTCTATAGTCACGAATAAATGGTAAATAGCAAACATTGTATTGGGTATGTGCAGTCTTAACCTTCATGTGATTTCTTCATCATTATTAATGAAGATTTTAAAATAAAACAACCTAATTTTTAAAATTACTTTTATGATATCAATTTGACAATATTCTAATATATAAATATTTCCACCCTCAAATCTTGCTCCAATAACAACTATTGATAGAATGTACTATCTTCTTAATTCAAGCATATTATATTTGAAGTTTTTTAGCTAAAATATACTTGCAAGCAAATATAATCTTCTTTCAATTTCAAGAAATTAGTGAGTCCTATTTACAGAAGTTTTACAGTTAGAATTCTACAGGTTTCTAAAATTGAGACCTTCTGTGAAGTATTCTATTGGTATTTCAATAGGAATTGCATTGAACAAATAATTCATAAATTATATGGACATAGAAAAAGGCCCTAAATAGCCTCAGCAGTCTTGCAAAAGAAGAACAAAGCTAGAAGTATAACAACTCCTGACATTAATTTATAACATAAGATAACAGTAATAAAAACAGTCTGGTACTAGCACATGAACAGACATATACCTCTGTGGAACAGAACACGGAGCCCAGGAACAAACCTATGCCTGTATAAGCAATTGATAATTGATAAAGGTGGAAGAACAAACAATGGAGGAAAGACAATCTTGTCAATAAACAGTATTGGGAAAACTGGACTGGCACATGCAAAAAAATGAAGCTAGACCACCAACTTATACCATACATGAAAAAAAACCCAAAATGGATAAAATATTTAAGTGAAAGTCACAAAACCATAGAAATGCTAGAAGAAAACACAGGGAGTAAAAATATCAGATATCCAATGTAGAAGTATATTTGCTGATATATCTCCTAAGGTGCTGGAAACAAAGCAGAAAATAAACAAATGAGGCTACATCAAATTAAAAAGCCTCTGTACAGCTAAAGAAACCAACACCAAGATGAATAGGGAACCCACGATATGGGAGAACATTTCACCAACAACACATCTGACAAGGGTTTAATCTCCAAAATATACAAAGAAGTAATACAACTCAATGCCTGGAAGACAAACAACCCAACTAAAAAACTGGCAAAGGACCTGAATAGACACTTCAGGTATGAATAGACACTTCAGCTAAATAGGACATGAAAAACGCCTATAGGCAAATGTAAAAATGCTCAATCAGTATCACTAATCATCAGGGAAATGCAAATTAAAACCTCAATGAGATATCACCTCATACCTGTAAGAATGGCTACCATCAATAAATCAATGAACAACAAATGTTTGTGAGGTTGTGGAGAAAAGGAAACACTAGTATACTGTTGGTGGGAATGCAATCTGGTGCAGCCACTGTGGAAAATAATATGGAATATCCTTAAAAAATTAAAAATGGAACTCCCTTTTGACCCAGTGATTCCACTTCTGGAAATATACCCCAAGGATCCCAAAACACCGGTACAAAAAATATATGCAACCCTATGTTATGGCAGAGCTATTTACAATAGCCAAGATTTGGAATCAGCCTACATACCCGTCAGTAGAAGAATGTATTAAAGAAGCAGTGGCACACTTACACAATGCAATACTATGCAGTAATAAAAAAAGAAGAAATTCTTATATTCTGTAACAGCATGACTGGATCTGAAGAAAATTATGCTAAGTGAATTAAGCCAGTCAGTAAAAGAAAAATATCACATGATCTCACTTACGTATGGAGTCTAATGAACACACTAAACCAATGAACTAAATAGTAACTGAAGCTTAGATACTTAAAACAGACTGACAGCTGCTGGAAAAGAGGTGGGGGAACTGAATGAAAGATGGTGAAAGGATTAACCAAGGAATGTTTACACACAACCTATGGATGCAAACAACAATATGGAGGGTGGCTTGGGGTGGGGAGAGGAATGAAAAGGGGGAACCATTGTGATAGCAGAAACAATAAAAATAAAAATTAAAATGATAAAATTGAGACCTTTCCAGGGAATCATGAATGGCAATGCTCTTTCTGATTACACAAAAGAACAGTAAAAATAATGTGATTTCATTTGCTGTTTCAGGTCTCAAAGTAATTTAAGGTATGATTGAACACTCAAACCTTCATTAATATAGTAGCTAGAGGTAAAAGATTAATTAGGTGAGGGCGGCATATACTTTAATGTTCAAAATATTATATTTTTACTATTTTTATTGTGAAAAATTAGATTTTCAATAATTATTATCTACAACAGTTCAATTTAGTTTCTGCAAAAAAGTCATGTCGTTATTGTACTTACTAAAATCTAATCCAGTAGATGCTATTATAGAATTTTAACATAATAAATACAGAAGCCATCCCTCCCTCAGGCTCCAAAACCAATTTACATGGAGATGACAAAACGTTGTATCTTCTTTAGCATTATTTAGTTTGCATTTTCAGAAAGCTCAAAAGGAGCATGTTTCCCTCATGGTAAACTACTGCACCAAACTGTGAGCAGGTGCTTCTCCCATAGTATAAAACACAATTTGAAGAACAATTACTATGAAGTTCCTTGGGGATTATAATGGATCTAATGCATAGAGTTGAAGATAATATAATTATTATTTTAAACTAAAAATTTATTTTGATTAAAGATTTATGGCATGCTGGTGTGTTTCTCTACTACATCTTATGTGTGCATTATAATTTATATTACTTGCAAACCTTGCAATTACTTCAAAAATATTCAAATGTTCTTGCATAACATATATGAGCATTAATCCATCTCCTGTGTCTATAATTAATTTGTGACATTATTTTATTTAATAATAATAATATTCATATAAATAGAACCTTGGACAAAAATTTCCTTAGTTAATATCATACACAACTTGTTAAAATGTCCCCACTATCCTAAGAAAGCTATAGATTCTATGTTGTTACTATCAAGGAACTAATGACATATTTCAAAGAACTAGAAAAAATAATCCAAAAGTTTACACAGAACCACAAAGGTCCCCAAATAGTCATAGCAACCTTGAGAAAGAAGAACAAAGCATTTTTTATGGTTGAAAATAAATCTATGTGTTCCTAAGTGAAATGAAAAATAAAATGTTAAATTCTATAATTATTTAACTTTCTAGTAAGAGAACAAATGCTTACTATCTTTAAAAAAATTGTCTTCAATGCATATTAAACATGACTCAGAAAGTGTCCTGCAAACATGGAACTGGTTGTAAAACACAATGATAAAAGTATATAAGCTAAAATTTGTATTACAAATCTATATGATGCTTTAGAAACAACCTGACAGAATAAACAACTGTGATACATGTTGACATTTATAACTTACTGAATTCTATGTATATAGAGGGTTTATTGTAAAACATTAACAGGGCAAGTATGAAACATTAATAGTTCAGTCCTTTGTTATCCACCCAGCATAACTTCTTCAAAATTCTATTTCACACATTTTATGACTCTCTTGTGATTTCATGGGACACATCGTTACTGAGTACTTATTATTGACTTCTACAATTTTATATATTGTTATTCAATTGATTAAGTATATAAGCAATTTACATTGAAATGACCTTTTGAAACAGAGGCGTCTGGCCAGATTGCAGGCATGAGGGAAACCCGGATCTGTTGGGAAGGCTGATTTCCCTAGAGAAGGGGGAAGGGTTGCAGGAAACCCCAAGGTGGCAGATTGAAGCAGCAACCTGTGAAAGAGCCTGCCTTCCCCGGAGAAGGGAAGGGCGCCCCAAGAGCATTTGGGATGTGCCCAGGATTAAAAACAGTGCTGGGGTGTGACTCCATACCCTTGATCAACAGTCAACAAGCCAGTGAACAAGCCAATGTGGCATGGAGGTAGGCATTGGCAACTGAACAGTATGGCGAGACAGCTCGCACAGAGCCTACAGGGGCTGGAAAGGTCACAACATGCGTGTAACAAGATAACGCCCATCCTGGGCAGGGAGGTCGTGGCCCTGCAGGGCTAGAAAATCCTCCTACCCTCTTCTGGATCATGGCGACCAGAATAGGGTCAGAGAAACTGTGCAGACTGATGCACATGAAGGATGTTGACCTGAATTGGCTGGGAATTTGGACACTTCAGACTTGCATGGTATTTTGGGCTAGGACTTTAAAAACAGAGAGCCCGGAGAATCTCACCCTGTTCCCTTCCTCTGTCGAGCCCGGTCTGGGGTTGGGGACCAGAACATTCCTGGTAGTGGGCCCTGGAGAACGCGTGATCTGACGATCTCTCCTGCCTGAGAAGCGGCAGGAAGTGACCACGGGAAAAGGGGAACATCTCTGAGGACACTGATGTGCACAGGAGCAAATTGTGACAGGGAACCAGCTATGCCACCAGTACTGGCCAAAGGATGGTATATTTTTAAAGAAAGAAGGGGTTCCATGTGCATCCTTGAACTGAGCTGACAAGGGGTGGAGTGGTTATTTGCCTTTGGGTGTTTTAAAGGAAATAGGCTAGAGGGGGGGACTCCATATCCTTCCAAAATTATATAGCCTTTAAAAATTAAAATTAAAAAATAAATAAACCCTCCTTTCCTTTTTCACCAAACTTCTGCCTCCAGAGTTTATTGGCGGCAGGCAGCAGAACCCCACATAGCTGTACAATAACACTTTGAGCTAATGATGAATAAGTTGAATAAGTAACAATAGGTAGAAATTAAGACTCAGATTCTATTTGAGGATAAGAGAAATTAGTGCCAGAAGCCTACATATATATAATTATAAATTTAATTCCTATCATATTTATATTGCTCCTTATTGAATTCATATTGAATGACAATTTTTCTGATAAATTTTTCAGGATCCATTCTCTTTCCTTTGTTTCAGAGAGCTTACTCCTGCTCAATGCCCATTCTGCTTTGATGTCACTATTAAAAACGGAAATCCATTTCTTCCCTTTTGACTTGTGGTCACATGGGCTACTCAGGATGTCTAAAGAAATACGCTGTTCTTCTCATGCTCTACCACTGAAGCATGTCATTGCCACCTGGAGTAGAGATCTGAAGCGGTGTTAAGAGAACAGATGTGATCCCTTGTGTAGAATGTTTCCTTGTCACAAGAACTTGGGAGGAGTAATTGCTTTTTCTGCCTCTTCTTGGGCTACATCAGCCAAATCTTATGCACACCAAAACAATCCTAAGACATACTTTTATAGTTTAGTCCTAAAATGCTCTGGAAGGTAAATGATTCACTCATTGGTATAAATATTACAAAGTAAATGTAAAATAAAGAGTAATAAAAATTGCCTATGAAATAGCATATAACATCCACTGGAAATAACTCATATTTCTTAAATAGACTGTAGATAGGAAATATTTATTGATCTTAAAACAGGTGTTACATATTTTAAGACATAAAAGACAAATTTGACCAATAAGAACAGAAGCTATCTTTGACTCTTAGTTAAGCCTAACTGTGAATGAAGAAGCTCCAGATACAAATAATAATATAAAGTCTTCACTTATCTGAACTCAACTAGAAAGAACTATAGCATAACCAGGTAAGGCCCACAGCATCTTCTGAGTATGCAGATAACACGTTGAAAATTCAAGAGGATCATTTCTTGGATTAATGCAAATTGCATCCACTCTCCTCCAAGCTGGGCAATTTGATACCCCTAAGCCTGATGTATGTCTGTTCTAGTCAAGTGCTGTCTGTTCCCCTCTGTTCAGAGAAACATATTTTAGCACATAAAACTAGAAAGGTAAATATAAAATTGGAGAAGTAAACAGTAACAGATTCAAGGACAGGCACAAATTGCAGCAGTAAGATAGAAACCTGTTTAGAAGCAGTAACTCTCCGTAAGGTATAATCTATAATCAATTGAACTATATTTTAACATGTTTCTTCCCATTATTTTTTTAATTAATTAATCAATCTTACTGTTTATGCTGTTACAGTTGTCCCTGCTTTTTCTCCCTTTTCCCACCTCCACCCAGCCCCACCCTGTCCACTCCCTGAGTCAATCCCCAGTCTAAGGGCTGTGCATAAATATTCTTTGGTTAATCCCTTCACCAACTTTCATTCTATCCCCCACCTGCTTTTTGCCAGCTGTCAGTCTGTTTCATTTATCTGACTAAGCTTCTGTTATTATTTTTTTCATTAGTTGATTATGTTCATTAGATTCCACATAAAAGTGAGATCATTCGACGTTTTTCTTTCACTGACTGGCTTAATTCACTTAGCATGATGTTCTAATGCTGTTGCAAAACTTGAGTTTCTTCTTTTTTACTTTTGTGTAAATGTACCACTGTTTCTTTTTTTTCTTCTTTTAGCCATTCATCAACTAATGGGCACTCAGGCTGTTTCTAACTCTTGGCTGTTGTAAATAGTGCTACTATGAACGTAATGGTGCATATACCCCATGTAGCAATATATTTGCCAATACAGCTCTTAAGACACTGGAAACAAAGATGAAAATAAACACATGGGGCTTTATCAAATTAAAAAGCCCCTGCACAACTAAAGAAATTATCAGCAAAATTAACAGGGACATTTTTTGGAGGACAGTTTTGCCAATGACACATATGATAAGGTTTTAATATCCAAAATATACAAAGAACTAATACAACTCAATAGTAGAAAGACAAACAACCCAATTCAGAAATGGGCAAAAATCCTGAATGGACACTTCTCCAAAGAGGATATACAGAGAGCCCAAAGACATATGAAAAGATATTCAGCATCACTAATCACCAGAAAAAATGCAAATTAAAACCTCCATGATATATAACTTTACATCTATCAGAATGGCCACCATCAATAAATCAACAAACAGCAAGTGTTGGCAGGGATGTGGAGAAAAGGGGAACCCTAGTGCACTGTTGGTGGGAATTGTAGACTAGTGCAACCACTGTGGGAAAAAAGTGCAGTATCCTGAAAAATTTAAAATGAACTCCCTCTAGGACTTTTATAGGGTCACAATGTATATTTAAATCTTTTATCTACCTTGAATTTTTTTTTGTATGGTGTAAGTTGGTGATCAAGTTTCATTTTTTTGCATCTAGCTGTGCAGCTCTCCCAACACCATTTGCTGAAGAGGTTACTTTTACCTTATTTTATGCTGCTGCTCCCTTTGTAAATATTAATTGACCATAGAGACTTGGGTTTATTTCTGGGCTCTCTATTCTGTTCCATTGGTCTATGTGTCTGTTCTTATGCCAGTAACAGACTGTTTTGATTACAGTGGCCTTGTAATACAATTTGATATCAGGTATTCCTCCTATTTTGTTTTCTTTCTCAAAATTCCTGCAACTATTTGGGGTTGGCAGGAAAATTTGCATTCCATGAAGTACTATCTTCACATATATGTCCCCTAAAGCAAGGGACATAAAGGAAAGAATAAACAAATGGGATCTCATTAAATTATAATAAAAGCTTCTGCATGGCTAAAGAAAACAGCATTAAAATGAAAAGAGAACCAACTATATGGGAAAACATATTTGCCAATGATACCTCAGACAAGGGTTTGATTTCCAAAATATATAAAGAACTCACATGACTCCACACCTGGAAGACAAACAACCCAATTTAAAAATGGGGAAGAGATTTGAACAGACCCTTCTCCAAGGAGGACATACAAAGGGCGCAGAAACATGTGAAAAGATGCTTAGCATCACTAGCCATCAGAAAGATGCAAATTAAAACCACAATGAGATACCACTTCACACCTGTGAGAGTGGCTATCATAAACAAATCAACAAACAACAAGTGTTAGAGAGGATGTGAAGAAAAGGGAACCCTAGTACACTGTTGGTGGGATTGCAGACTGGTGCAGCCACTGTGGAAAACAGTATGGAATTTCCTCAGAAAACTAAAAATGGAACTGCCTTTTGACCCAGCAATTCCACTGCTGGGATTATAAGAACCCTGAAACACCTATCTAAAAGAACCTGTACACCCCAATATTTATAGCAGAACAATTTACAATAGCCAAGTGCTGGAAGCAACCTAGATGCCCATCAATAAATGAATGGATCAAAACAATGTGGTACATTTACAGAATGGAATACTATACACCAGAGGGAAAGAAGGGGTTCTTACCCTTTGCAACTGCATGGATGGAAATGGAGAGCATTATGCTAAGTGAAATAAGCCAGGTGGTGAGAGACAAATACCATAGATCTCACCCTTAACTGGAACCTAATCAATAAAAGAAAAAAGTAAATGAAATATAGCCAGAGACATTGAAATTAAGAACAATCTGACAGTAACCAGAGGGATGGTGGGAGTGGATAATGGGCAGGGGAGGGTTTTCAAGAACAACTATAAAGGACACATGGACAAAACCAAGGTGAGGTAGAAGCAAGGGTGGAAAGTTTGGCTGGGGTGGAACAGGGAGTGTTGGCAAGTAAACACAGATAACTGTAATTGAACAATAATAAAATTTCATTTTTAAAAAAGGAACTCTCTTTTGACCCAGTGATTCCACTTCTAAGAATTTATCCTAAGGATTACGAAACACCCATCATGTTTAGAAACAATAGGAAATAAATGGCTCTTCTGTACTGTCATAAGGAAATTTAGGGTATCAAAACATATTATGCTAAGTTTCTCTTATAATTTAAGACTTTATCAAAAGGGAGAGAAAAAAATTTCAGAAATGTATACAACATTTTGAATTAATTTAGAAGTAATAATCAGTTACTCTTAATATATGACCAAACATTTGTTGTATTTTACCTTGTTTAGAAAAAAGTCATATTTTAGTAAAACTTATATGAATTGCAAAATGTCTAGCACATATGATGCACTCTTTTATCAGTATTTACAAATAATTTTTAAAATTAATATATGAGCATGTTAAAATCTAAATTATCAGGCATAAACAGCCCTGATTCTTTAAGTTGAGTCCTTATCCCATCTCTTAAGCTCTATTCTTAAGTTGTAGAAGCTAATAAGGAAAATAATATATTGGGGATAACATTTCCTAAGAATATCTCAGTGAAAAGAGAAAGCAATTAGAAATATAATGCAATATTTTATCCAATAATTAAAATAATGTCATGTGGTAATAAATAATAATTTTCATGATTCCTTTATTTTTGTTTATGTGAAGTTCATAAAATATATATCTAATTATTATGAATTAAAATTACAATAATAGGAACTATCTAAATATTTGTTAAAATATTACAGAAGTCAATATTTATGTAACAATAGGTAAATGATAACCTAAAGAAAAACATATAACATATTCAGTTCCAATTACTAGAATCATTTAAGTGCTATGTGTTATTGGCTTTTTAATGTTGAGAAACACTTATAAACCTATTTCAATTTAATTCACAAGCAATTACCAAAACATCCTATGCACTGAGCACTGTATTAGATGCTAGGGAATTACAGATGAATAAGGCATGGTCTCTGCCCTTGAGAAAATAACAACCTTGTGCAAAGCAGACACATAAATAGCTGGCTATTATAAAAGATAATGAGTTCACCAGCAGAGATATGTATAAAGGTTTTGGGAAGACAGATAAGGGGAAATTATTTCTACAAAAATAAGATATACCATAGAAAATCTGTAGTTTTATTGTACATCGAATAATTTGATGTTTAAACACAAAGTACTTTTAGAATATGTTTGTATGTTGCAAAATGAGTGTTTAAACAATAAAAATTATAATAAATCATATATATAGTATTATGTTTATGTTACTGTGAAACAATGTCAGTTAAATTTGAATTTAGATTAAAAGAAATAGTGAAGTATATTTTGATGAAGAGACAAATATAATACACAAAAAAGAATAATGAGAGAAGAGGTGGTAGAACTTATAATTCAAATTATTAAAAAGTATAAAACAACTTTTTAAAAACATAAAACAAAAAGGTAATTAGATGATATTGAAACAATTCGAGTGAAAGATGAGAAAGCTCTGGTACTGTTTATGAAGGAAACCTAGGAAAAGAGAAAAGAAATCTTCATAAAAGTAAACAAAATTTTTGAAAAAGTAAATTTGGGTCTTTGAAGAGGCATAGAAAGATGACCCAAAGCCAAAACTACTAAAAATTATTTAGCCTAAAAATAATAGAAATAAAAGATTGTCCAATCTGATAAAGATAATTCATTTAGTAAGAGTATGAATCTGGGAGTAAAATTAATTTATTAGATATCTAGGCTCTGATAGATATTACCTGGATACATGTCTGTAGGTCACATAGAAAGAGAGTGCACATAAGTGATTAAAGACAGGTATGTGAAAGTCATTAGAATATTATCACTATATTGATCTCTAGGCATGAGAATTGGTAATGTGTTTGGAGACCTGAATGTAAAGAGAAAGCAGTATAAAACCAAAATAAAGGATCCATGCCCTATACATAACCTTTTAGCAATATATTCTTTTTTTCTTTAAAAAAAATTTTAATTGAATTGAAACCAAAGGGGTGACACTGGTTTACAAAACCATACAGATTTCAAGTGTACAACTCAGTAAAACATCATCTGCCTGCTGCTTCATGCACCCATCGTCCAAGCAAAGTCTCTTTCCATCCCCATTTATCCCCGCTTTGCCCACTTCTACCTACCCCTATTGTGGTGGAATGAGTTGCCAGAGGGGCAATAAAGGCAGGGCCCTCACACTGCAATCTAACAAAGAACTTAATATAAGAGACTAAAAGCAAAAGCTCGCACATTGACCCAGAAATCCTGAGCCTGATTTGATAAGGCTGCCAGGTATTCTCAACAACTGAAACTAAGATAATGCAGGGGAGAGCCCTTGAAAGTCTGTATGTATCATCTCCATTAACATGGAAAAGGAAAACCTTAAGACTGTGCATTCATCCCAAGGCCTAAAAGGGGGAAAAAGGAGGGGTCTACAGTTCCGAAAGAAAGGACCCATAAGCAATTTTAGTTAACTGCCTGCCTGCAGTCAATATGCTAAATGGACAGATAAAGTCTCAAGCAAGATAAGGATTCAGGCTAACAGACCTCCATACCTGTGTCTGGGTAATCACATCTTCCTGGGAAAGCTGATACCACTGTTACCCATCCATTGATATGTAATTTCTTCACCCCAAACCCACCAACTATATAAGTCCTCAAAACAAAGGACTCGCTCTCTTGGCCTCGGCTTCTTGGTCCTCTTGGTTCTTTTACCACAAAGGAGACCCCCGTCCAGCTGACCTCTGGCCACTTGGCCTCTGGCTCCCAGGGTGCTAGCCACTATCCTCTAGCCACCCTTGCTTTTGCTTTCGCAGTAGAAATTAGCACTAATAAACTTTGCTTGCATGCTAGTAAGTGCGCTGACCTGTAATTCTCTACTGAGTTGGTGAGAAGAACTGAATTTCTGGGAGTTTCTCCCATAACACTCCCACCCTCCTTCCCTCTGGCTTTCACCATACTATTGCAGAAAGAACTATAAGAGGCAACATAGTTCAAAGCGTAAAAAAGAACATAAACACTATTGTGAACATTTAGCTTCCCAGCATTCCAATATGACCTATAGCCATGCATAAAAACAACAAAAAAGCAAAAGGGGTGGGGTCATCAAGGAACATGTAAAATGGACCCATGGACAAAAGGAACTTGGGGGAGTTGAATATGGAAAGTGAAGGTAGGTAGGGTGGGAGGGAGTAATGGGGGAAATGGAGACAAATGTAACTGAACAACAAAAAAAAAAAAAGAGGAAAAAAAGCAAATCACAAATTAAAACCAAGAGTGAGACAATCATTCTAATTCTAACACATCATCATAAGCTAGAGAATCAGCTTGGCACAGGGAATCTGTGTATTTCTTGTAAACTCTATAAACTTACCTTGTGCAAATTTCTCACCAATTTATGTGATAATCTAGGGCATAAAGATGATTAAATTCCATTAAAGCCTCAAGCTCCTGTTCAATTTATTAATCCAATGCTCTAATAATCAATGATGATATTTTTCTAAGCCCAATGGTAAGATCAATGATACAGATTAGATAGCCTAGAAATAGACCCACATAAATATAGTCAAATGATCTTTGACAAAGTAGCAAAAGCAATACAATAGAGCAAAGATAAACTTTTCAAGAAATGGTGCTGAGAAAACTAGACATTTACATGCAAAAAAAAAAAAAAGAATCTAGATATAAACCAAACACCCTTCAAAAAATTTTACTCAAAATGTATCACAGATCAAAATGTAAAATGTGAAACTATAAAGCTCCTAGAAGTTAACATAGAAGAAAACCTACATGACCTCAGGTATGGCAATAACATTTTAGATACAACACCAAAGATAAATCCCATGTCATTAACATTTAAAACTTCTGCTCTGTGAAAGACAATATAAAGAGAATAAAAAAAAAAAACACAGACTAGGAGAAAATATTTCCAAAAGACGCATCCTACATAACTTTGATCCAAAATATACAAAAAAAGCTTAAAACTCAACAATAAAAAAGCAAACTTTCAAAAATAGGCCAAAGACCCTAAATGACACCTCACCGAAAACGTTCTACAGACATCAAATTAACATATGGATAGGAGCCGTAAATTGTATTTCATCAGAGAAATGAAAATTAAAAGCAAAGCAATACCACTACCCTCACCCCAATAGAATGGTCCAAATCTGAACACCGTCAACACCAGATGCTAGCAAGGACATGCATGAAAATTGGTACAACCAGTTTGAAAGACATTTTGGTGGTTTCTTACAATAGCTTTCTGGTATTTACCCAAAGACATTGAAAATATGTCTACACAAAACCTACACACTAATGTTTACAGTGGCTTTATTCATAATTGTCAAAATTTGAAAGTAAGCAATGTGGTTCCTTCACTAAGTGAGTTAATTCCCTTGTATATACATACATTGGGATATTATTAGGCACTAAAAAGAAATGAGCTATCAAGTCAGAAAAGACATGGAGAAATCTTAAGTATGTGTTGTTAAGTGAAAGAAGCCAATCTAAAAAGGCCATATACTGTATAATTTCAACTATATAACATTCAGAAAAACAAATTATGGAGACAGTAAAATGATTCATGGTTGCCAGGGATGAGATGGCCAAGGACAAATACACAGAGCACAGAGGAATTTTAGGGCTGTAAAAATACTCTGTATGATATTATAATGATGAATATATGTATATTCATCCATTCAAATCCATTGAATGTACAGCATCAATAGTGAATTATAATGTAAAGTCTAGATTTTGGGTGATTATAATGTGCCAATGTAGGCTCATCAGTTGCAACAGATGTACCACTCTGGTAGGGGATATTGATAGCAGGAGACCCTTGCATGTGTGGGGCCAGAGGGTATATAGGGAATCTCTGTTCCTAGCTCTTAACTTTGTTGTATAACTAAAACTACCATAACATAGTCATATATACATACATAATTTATTATAATAAATAAATAGTAACTTATATTAAATAAATTTATAATAAATAATATGTATGACATACTATAATGTACATCAGATATGGATATGATCAAAAACTGATATTAGAAATTTTAAAAAATCCTCTAATCAAATGTTACGGATTCTCCATGTTTCCTAGAAAGTGAAAGTTATAAATGTATACTATATATGAAATTATATTATTTATGTATTAGCCCACTTTCTAACTAATTTAATGAATATTTAAAATTTACTATGTGTCATGTTTTGCAAAAACATTAGTAAGTAAAAGTATACACAATTCTTGCCTTTATGGAATCCATTGTCTGATGAAGACTAATTGAGAAATGTCATAAATGAATATAGTTGGAATAACAGTGTGAAGAAAATACAAAATGCTGTGGAGAAGCACACTTGGGAGATTAAAGGTGCTGCGTGGTACCCTGGATGAAGAGATCCTGGGGCCTAAAGGATGAGGGAAAGAGACAAAGCATTGGATGGCCAGCTCAGGGAAGGCGGCAGGACAAAGGCAGTGCAATT
Organism: Tonatia bakeri; assembly: GCA_004024845.1. Taxonomy (NCBI): domain Eukaryota; kingdom Metazoa; phylum Chordata; class Mammalia; order Chiroptera; family Phyllostomidae; genus Tonatia; species Tonatia bakeri. The sequence continues at coordinate 215,944 of PVIA01001530.1, forward strand.
TACCCTGGTCCCACGGTTCTGAAGATGGCCAAAGGCTGACACTACTAAATGCTAATATAAATCTCTTGAAAGAATTTGAGTAGCATCCTTACTGTAAAACATGAATGTTATTTTTCTCCTCATAAAAGAACATTTAATGGGTCAAGTTACACTGAAAAATCTTTGTGTCTTACAGGGGCATGGGGACTTTCAGAAGCTGGGATGAGGGGAAAGAAAGTATATATGGTGCAGATGAAAGTAGACAGTTTCAAGGACCTCAAGGCTTGTGAACTATCTTCAGGACGTTATTTTACCTTATGAGAAATAGGAAGCAGTTAAAGATTTGAAGTGTGTATTCTGTGTATTTTGCGCATTCTATGCATTTTGAAGAAGCCAGTGAAGGTCCAATCGCAAGCATGTGTAAGTGGAAACAAAGCGATAAGTAGGAGATTTACATAATAGCCCAGTACGTATGTAATCTCTAACTAGGATAATGAAGTAGAGAACAAAGCAAGTGGAAGAATGTGAGTCTTAGTGGTATGTGAGGGGACATACATGGGTATAACTAGTAAGACTCTTACATTTAGCTTTTCTAACTAAAAAAAGGATCCAATTTGAGGGGGAAGATCATGTGACTTTATGTGGCCAGATTAAAATGAGTTGTCAACTCCTTTCTTCCTTTCCTTACTGACAGTGTTCAAGCAGAGTCTGGGTGAAGGACTCAGGAAGGTGGTTGAAGACAGACAGCAAAGGCTAAAAGGTGGCCCTGGTTGACTTCAAAGTTCTTAAATCTTTAATTGTTCATGAATCTATAACAGAGATATTTTCATTGTGTAAAAAATGAAATAAAAAGAGACTAAGAGTATGAGGATGAATAATTAGCTCTTCTTGGATGCTTAATTATAAGCCTTATAATATTCTAAAATAAAGTCTCTCACATAACACTTTTTGATCTAGTCCTTTACTTACTTCGTTTTATAAGGAAATGTAGAGTGAAGAACATACTGAATGGGAAGCAAACCAATTAGAATGAGTGGACAAGGACTTGATGTTAGGAGAGCAGCTGATGTCTTCTAAAAATGCCTAAGCCCTATGTTATGGTAAAAAAAAAAAAAAGAGAGAGAGAGATAGAGAGAGAAAGAGAGAATCAAGCAAGTTGTTTGCAATATTTATCTTACAAAAAGATGATTTTTAAAAATTACTTATGCAATACACGTAATTTTAGTAAAGAAGGAACTCTGATTATTTAGTCTCTAAATTCTTTTTTAACTTAAAACTATTTCAATTAGAATGTAAGAATTTGCTTATAAATTACCAAAGTAATAAACTATAAAGCTATTTCTAAGTTTCCCCACTTTTGTTAACACTAATATATGAATATTTATGTATTAGTGTTATATGTTTTTTACGTCACAATTCTATCTTTGGCTTTCCTATAGCTGTTAATTTAAAATAACGATAACCAAATAAACAGCATTACTAAAACTGATTGACAAATTTGTCCTGGATAGCCAGGACATTTTGTCAGAGGGTAGCTTTATCTGAGTTGGGACAGAATGATATCTTACATATTTAGTTCACTGATTAATAAAATAAAAGTATTTTACTCAATTTAAAGTGTGGCTTCTGTAACTTGCATTCTCTTTACTCCTTTACTTTCTTTAACTTACTTTCTAACATGCTTTTACCAGAGAACTATGTGCAGCTGTCAGCTTAAGGTATATTGTGACACTCACCCACTGTCTTTCCTGACTGTGCCTGTCATACCTTCAAAGCAAAGTCAGTTCTAAGATTCTGGAAATAATTACTTGATCCAATTCCTCTAATTCTTTGGTCAGTTTTTTTCTAAAGGCACTCGCCTGCTCCTTCTGTTATTGTCATAGCTTAGTGGTTTTGAAATCAGTTTGCAAGATCAAATAACATTGGACAAAAATATTGCCTCTATCCCAACATAATAACTGTAGGATGAATAATGACTTTTGGAGGAAAGATGTCATCTTAAAACTGAGATCCTTCTTTTGAGTGAATGGAATTTTCATATGAAATGTTCTTTTGCACAATTTAATACTTTTTACATATTTCTCTCAAAGAGCTCTTTTGGTGTGAAAATGCAAATGAGGTGTATATTTGTACAGTGCATGGTATGTGCTATTTACATTCAAATGTCCTCATAGCCTACCCCAAGATCTCACTGTGCTGTTTAAACCAGTTATTTTCTTGGAATGTATATAGGTGGAACATCCTGCAATAAAAACTGTCTAGCTTTATATTATCTTTTTATACTTTCCTGTCACAATACACTCTCAAGGCCAACTTTTGTAGATTTCTTCCTAAGAAGAGTAGAACACCACTGGAAACTAAACTATATTCAATATATTATTTAGAAGTAAATTATGCTTATGATTTTTAACTAAATTTTCAAAGATGCTAAAACTAATATATGAAACCAAGGTAGATATGATTTTATAAGAAATAACATTGGCATCCTTATTTTCTCTTTTTAAGTGTTGTTTTCTATAATATTTTTTTGCCTATTGCAGAAACTGAGAAACTTCTACTGGAAATGTACTACAGTATCAGAGTTAGGATGGTAAGAGAGCTGGATTTGAATACCAACTCAAACATTTAGAGGTTTTGTAGCCTTGTGCAAGTTAGCTAGTTCTGTAAATTGCCATATCCCTTAAATGGTAGTAAAGTGGCCTTCTGCAAAGGGTTACATTAAGGAGAAATAGAATAATACATGTTTCTTATTATTTACAGAGTGGTTGCTATAAGAGTTAATGCTTGTTCCTTCTCCTGCCAATTCATATGTTGAAACACAATTTCCAATCAGATATAAATCATGCTACCGCTAAATTAGTTTATGCATATGTACATACATGTGCATACATTCTAAGTTGAAAGGGATAATGTGAATTAAATACTGAAATTCTTTAATATGAGGCATGGAAAACACTCTAAGTTCCTGTTGAATTTGCTGTATAAATAAAATTTAAAACCAAATTATTTAAGTGAATTCTAAAATGTTATCAAATTTAAGTGCTATCTAATTTAACTTACAGAATCTGTGATATTTTTAAACTGAAGAAAAATTGATGTACTTCTGAAAATAATGTTGCACTTTACTTTTTATTTTATTATTAATTTTATTGCATTTTCCATTACATTTTACTCCCCAAATCCTTTTTCACCTCCAACCAATGCCTTCCCCAAATCTTAAGAAGGAAGAACAAAGATGGATGAATCACATTATCTAATATCAAACTATACTACAAGGACATAATAATCAAAACAGCATGGTACTGACATAAAAACAGCCATACAGAGATCAATAAAATAGAATAGAGAGCCTAGAAATAAACTGATACTTTTACAGTCAATTAATTTTTGACAAAGGAAGCAAAAATATATAATTGGCTAAAGATAGTTTATTCAATAAATGGAGTTGGGAAAATTGGACAGATATATGCAAAAAAAATGAAGTCAGTTCACCTGTTTATCACACCGACAAGAATAAACTCAAAATGGATTAAAGTCTTAGATATTAGACATGAAACCATAAAAATCCTAGAAGAAAACATAGGTTGGAAACTCAGACATTTCTCATAGCAGCATTTATATATATATATATATATAATTTATATATATATAAAATCTCCTTGGGCAAGGGAAACAAAAGAAAAAATAAAAAAATGGAGCTACATCAAACTAAAAAGTTTTTACACAGATAGGAAATAATCGACAAAATGAAAAGATAACCCACTGAATGAGAAGACATTTTCACCAACACACTGAGTATTGTTGCACTTTAAAATGTATTGATCTTATTTATTTTCAGATTTATACTATCAAGAAAATGCTTCAGATAGGCATGATTTCTTCAATAACATCAATTAATTTTGATTACCTAACAACAATATATTTTATTTTGTAATGTAAATGTCAGATATTTAAAGATCAGTATTTATCAACCTGTCTAGCATTTAATAGTCTTTATTCAAATTTTTAAATAATGGATGGGTAGTTGGGTAATAGCAGTTGGATCATCCTGTGTAAGATTAAATTCAAATTATACTGTATTAAGCAAAGTAGTCTAAATTTATCCCTTAAAGAAAAACTAGTAAAAAATTTTGTATTTTATTTACTTTTCTCTTTGGAAATACATTTGCTTTCTCTTGTTTTATATTCAAAACAATAACAGGTACATGTAATTTAATTGCATTTAATTGAATTTTTATTTCATCTGATTGTTAGTAATTAAAATAGTATTCAACTTGACTCTGTCAGAAAAATAAAATTACAACCTTTGAGAAAGTTATATTAGTTATATGTAATTTTCCTTGTTAAAAACAATTGTGCATAATTATTATTTTATAAAGAGCCATCTAATCTTAAATGTGGCTTCAATAAATGACTTATATGTTAAATATTTTAAAAAGTAGAATTCTTAAAAATAGAGTGAAATATTGGTTAGCAGGGAATGGGGGTGGGAATAAGAGGAATGATGCTTTGCATGGAGGCAAAACCTTGCAACTAGTAGATAAATAAGTGCTAGATAGATAATGTACAATATAGTGGTTACAGATAACGTTGTATTATAAACTTACCAGGAGATTAGATCTTATGTTTTCTCACCACACACACAGAAAAAAAGATAATTATGTGACCTGGTGAGGTGCTAGCTAATGCTACAATGGCAATCATACTGTAATATATAAATGAATCAAATAGCGATATTGCACATCTTAAACTTAATATATATGTCACATATAATTCAATAAGAAAATAAGTTCTCACTGAATCATATGAAATGTATAATTCACATGAAAATAGCATAATAAATACAAAATTGAAATAAAAAGGTTAACATTTTCTCATGTCATTCTATGAGCAATATTGTGTTGCCAAAATTTATCTGTCATATAATACACTAATATACTTTAGAGTTTAAAAAATGCTTTTTTAATCTCATTACCTCAATGTATGCAAACAACAAAAAAATATAACCTGAGAAGTGAGAAGAGTAGAAGACATGGAGCTCAGATTCATTAAGTAAATTTCCAACAACTGAAAAGTAAAGCGAAAATTAAACAAAACAAACAAACAACAAACAAAACACTAGCATTCACCTGCCTAAGACTGTAACACTTATGCAGGACATTTATGCAGGCAAAGTGATTAATCATTCATGTAGTCCAAACTTGAATTTACATTTTATTCTACAATGTAACTAACTGTGTGACTCTTGACAGTAATTTAAATATTCTCATGCTTAATTTTATCTTTAAAGTATGTATTTTTAGAAACCATGGACTCATAGAACTTATAGAGACACTGGGTATTGTAAAAAATGTAAATGACTCAGGCAGTGTAGCTCAGTAAATATTATTCTTCTAGTTGTGTGTGTGTAACATTTTTCTTCATAAACTTTCTAAACACCGTAAAATAAAACATTATAATAAAGCTTACTAAAGAGCATGATTATAACAGGGAATAAAAAATTTTTTACTACTCTCACTTAGCATTAAATAGAATTACAATAAAATGTGCTAATCAACTGATAGAAACATCTCCTATACTGACAGTGTCTTTATAAGCATATTTCAAGCATCAGAGGTTCCGGTTCCTGCTTGTACAAGCAAAGGCCTTGACCATGACTTCTGCAACCCAACTGCAGGAATTGAGCAGGCACTGGCCCGTTCCAGTATGATGTCATTAAAGATCCATGCTGGGACCAGCAAGGGCACTGCCTGCATGTCCACAGTCTCTCCCCCAGTCTCTTTGTTCTGCTTTCCCCCTCCCTCACAATAAAACCCCCTGCCTGCACTGAGATGCTAAGATGGTCTTTTTGAGGACAGCAGTCCCCTATTTTTTGAGAGACCAACACTAGAATAAACCACTTTCATTCTCACCAGCACCTGTCTCACAGGTTGACTTTCATTACAGCAGGCAGCTAAACTTGGAGTTTGTTTTCATGATGACGCTATTGAGAAAAAATGTATCACTAAATGACGACATCAATGTTAAGGCTGAGTCTATCTCCATAATCTATTGCTTTGAACCAGGTGTACCTTTAAGTGTGTTTCTTCCTCTGTGAAATGAGAATAAGAAAGCCTACTGTTCATTGTTATGGACACATTGTGAGAGTATATATTTAAAAAAAGATAAAAATGAATCATTAAACAAATATAAATTCTAAAATAGTTTACACAGAATTGATGTTAGTATTTATTGGATGTCCAATTAAGACTAATTTATAAGCACTTTGAGATACACACACACACACACACACACACACACACACACACACAGGTTAATCCATACAAAACCTCCTTGGGGATGAATACTTTGCTTTTAAAAGGGAAGGTATCATATGCAAAGTCTCTCATACAGTCACATGGAGGGCTTGATCCTTTCCTTTTGGGGACTCTGATAAATCTACTTTTGTCTGTGGAAAGCCAACTTCTGATTTTAAGAGTTACAATTAACATTATTGAATTATTTGTTCTGTTTTATACCTTTGTTATGTTAGCAAAAAATACCCTAATTTTGAAGTATAGGAATCTCTCAAGGGCAATTGGCTCATGCCAAGATGTAATAAGCATGCTTTGCTTTCCTCTTATTGTTTGATTTCTGTTACAAAATAGTTAATGCAGACATTGCATAGATGAAGAATGTGCAAACAATAGATATCTTGTTATTTAAATGTTTGGTCATTGTTTACAGACAAATTACTTGGTTTTTACCAGTAAGGGCCAACAAATTGGTTACTTTTCTGAGCTTATTACTCTTACATTGAGATACTGAGTTAAGAACCACTAATTTTTTGATGTGGCAATGGTTAGTAATAATTATATAAGCTTCCCTTTGTATAGGTTCTGTTGCTTGTAATACATTTCCCCAACTGCATACATTTCATCAAATAATAGGAAATATAAAACAAGTATAAGAATACCTAAGTTTATAATCCCAAGTGAAGTAAGATAAAATCATACATATGTAGAATTCTGATAAATATATACTATTATACTTATTATATAAGAAAATATCATTAGAGAAAAATTAAGACACATTCTTCTTAATTAAGTCATGTTTAAACCAGGCATATATTGTTGTAGTATCTATATGTTTTGTTTAATATCACAAGATGTAACTTAATATACATAAAAATAGAAATTAAAGAATAAAAACCATAACCACAAAATAGACAACTTATAAAAGCAAAAATATGAACTTGAATAGGTATTTACACTTATTTTGTTTGCAGTTTACAATATATATTTTCTTTTATACTCATGCAGTGGCATTAATTACCACTATACTTACACCCTCTAGTATGGCCTCAGGCAAGAAATCTAGGTCCTACAACACTGACTTAATGCTTAAAACAAATAGAACCCAAGGTATAATATCCCATTTGATTATCTAAGTCATATCTTCCTTTCAGAGGGAATCTTTAAGTTTAATTTATAGGATACATACCACTTTGAGAATCTAACGGAATATATGAATCTGCTTTCCAAATAAATGTTATGCATGCTGTACAAACCTTACTGTTTGTATACAGTATCAGGGAGATAATAGTACTGTCTAAAATCCATTTAAATCTGATGTACTCAATATTTGAGGTGGAAAAGAGAAAATGTACCACCTTCACACAATCATAGAATTAGAGTGTTCAAACTGCTCTTTCAACATGGACATCTGCTTAGAATTTTCAAAATATTTCAAAACTTCTCAATATCCTCTAACTTTGCTTTCCACAAGCCTCACAGTCTTCTGTGGTTCTGGAAACTAACTACAAACTTTCAATGAACAGACATCCTCCCAATGCTGGGTCCTAGTGAGTTCTGCCTAGTCCTAGTGAGTCAGGACTAAAGCTTTCAGTCAGCTATGGAAAAACAAAGATCCTTGCTACTTGCATTACAGATTGGTTTACAAGGGGCTGAGTTAAATCTTTTGTCACACATTGACAATATAGCCATGTTCCATGTATTACAGGAGGGTGATTCCTAGATGTGGAATTACACCAGTTCTCTGGATCTAGACAGCACCTGGATGTGGGTGTTAACTTGTCACTCAGAAAAACATCAAATCACTCTTCACAAACTATATGAAAAGTCAAAGTGATAATTTTTTAAAAGGCCATACAAGCTATTATTATTTCCACTTATGCAACCACCTCCAACAAAGTTGAGTGAGATGGTGAGCAATGCTTAAGTGAGCAAGATATATATATCCAAGTTCTAAAACTCTATCGCATCAGTTATTATTTTTCCAAATATTGAAGTGATATTTTCAAACTGGTTCATTCTTAAATTCTTAATTTCTACACTTAGTACCATGCATTAATCAAATATTAATGCAAGAAATATTTTCCTATGTTTAAGAGAGGAAACGAAAGTTATGCTATAGGATAAACACATGTGCCCAATAATATATAATTCTTGGTGAGCAGGACAGCAAAAGCAAAATGTGCAAATTTCTTGACTGGATTTTACTTAAATACTGAAGCATGGATTGTCTCTGACAAAACTAAATAAAACCAAACTTCTCAAGAGAAATTGGGCTTTGACAAATGACTGCTTGCAGTGTGTCATCAGTGGACAATTACTACAATATGGACTGAAAGAATGTATTGTTCAGCCAAGTACAGAATATGCCATTCTTCTTGTCAGACCCATTAAAGGAGTTAACACAGACACACAGTATTTATGCTATTCCTAATCCCATAGTGTTTGTGAAATGGTGTATTTTAAAATAAATGATAGAAGTTTCTTTATAAGCATCATACCAGTTTCTGGTAAGATTTCAATAATCTTGACATGAAGATATGATTAGAAGATGAACATTAAAAATGAAAGTTGTATAGCAATTTTGAATGAATAAACATACATAACATATTTTTACAATATTCTGAAGATTGTTAAGGCCTTTTTAGTGCTATTACTAAGGTTTAAGTCTGTTATATATGCCACATTATCTTTTATTAAAATGATGAGATAGAACACATAGATATTGGATACTCACATTTACTGTTCACTTTTGAATTCTCACTAAAATAAAAGCACAATAAGAGAGAGTTGTAAATCTGAAGAATCTAGAGAAACTGAGAACAATGAGATAAATGAACACATTTTTTTATTTTAATTGTCATTCGACTACAGTTTTCTGTCTTTTACTCCCATCCCAGCCCACCGCCTGAGCCCTCCCCACCTCCCTCCCATTTCCACACCCTCAGTTTTTGTCCATGTGTCTTTTATACTTGTTCCTGTAAATACTTCCCCTTTTCCCCTGAAATTCCCTCCCCTCTTAATTTTAGAAGATAGGAACTGAATGAGCAAGTGATAGGTGTATTAATGACCAAAAAAAGTCAAAGCCTGTTTATAGGGAGAGATTTCAACAAGAGGTATCCTGCTTATGTTTCAGAACCCTGCAAGATTTCACAAACTGGAGTCACCTCTGAATTTAAGGGCAGAATGGGGTGTAAAATCAGGAAGGGGAATTGGAAATATGCATAAAGATGTTTAAACCCCACCTTTCACTACACTATCTGGAGAGAGAAAGTTTACTCTTTATAGGTGGGGGACCAGAAAAGAAAGCCAACACAAGTGCATATAAGGATTAGGTAAAAGGCAGAAGCTGAGTCCTGGCTGGTGTGGCTCATGGATTGAGCACCGGCCTGTGAACCAAAGGCTTTGCATGTTTGATTTCCAGCTGAGGAACATGCCTGCATTGCAGGCCAGGTTCCTAGTAGGGGGCGTGCTAGAGGCAACCACACACTAATGTTTCTTTCCCACTATTTATAAAAAAAAGGCAGGAGCTGAGTAATTGGGTGAACATCTGCTGATGAATGGTGAGATAACTTGCTGCTTTCCCATGCTTAGCTTCTGGCTAAGCTTACACTCCCCAGGAAAGAAATAAAAATAATCTGCTCTAAAGAAAAAAGATTTGTTGGTCATTCCATTTGGGGGATATTAATTGAAGTGCTTAATTCACATCAAATCAGCCTACTGTGAAACCTACCAGCAGACAAGTTTCATGCACATATAATAAAGCTTCCATCAGTGTTTTATGACTTTCTTTTAAACATGTGTGCTAGTCTGTGGAGGTTAATTTTATGTCTTGATTTACCTGGGTTAAGGGATGCACAGATAGCTGGCAAAATTAGCAATTTACTGTAGATGTAGGATGATGCCCTCCTACATCCATCATGTAGGAGGGTATCATCCAACCCATTGAGAACCCGTATTAGACAGAGTCAAGGGAAGAGCAAATGTGCTTTCTGCTTAAGCTTAGACATGTGTCTTCTCCTGCCCTGGAACATACAAACTCCTGGTCATTGAGTATTTGGACCCAGATGAAGAATTGTATTATCGCCCAGTCACCAGCCCATTCTCAGGTCTTTGTAATAGAATTACAACATCAGTTCTCCTGGTTCTCCAGATTTTGCATGTAGATCATGGGATATTTCAGCCTCCATGACCACCTGAGCCAATCTTTCTTAATAAATCTTTCTATATATCTATATGTATCTATCTCTATCTGTACCTTGTCTACATCTATATCCATGTAGATATATCTTACCAGTTTTATTTCTCCAGAGAAACCTGCATAATACATAGTTCTAGGACTAGTTGCTCTCAAATTCATTCATCATTCTTATCTGGTGGGTCCCACATTCAAATCCCCACAGAGTGCTGTCCCAGGTCTCCGAGCTGTCTGACTGGATTCAGCCAAAGTGATGCATTGTGTCACTTACTGCATATTGGATATTTCACTATCTGTATAACTAATTTCCTGAACTATTTCTCTCTGTTTTAAAAACTTAAAGTATTTTGGTGTACCTGGTTGGTGTTTGACTAAAATCTAAATCATATGAAGACATCAACAAGGATCACCACAAACAGAAAATTCTGTAACATAAAAAACAAAGACAAAAGGAAATTCAGAGGAGGCAAGGACAACAAACAAAAGAAAACTTTAAATGAATTAAAATTAATATCCATTAGAAGGTAAAATTCATTGCATTTATCAAATAATACTAAATGATATATAAAGGAATTTTCAGTAAAAAAAGAAATTGACAATTAAAAGTATGACTCCAGGAAAAATTAATGGAAAGCTTACAAGATTAAAGTTGGGGAAATCATAAAAATGTATAAGAAAAAAGACAAGGCAAAAACATATGAGAGAGAAAAGATGGCAACATATATGGTTACATTAAGAGATAGAACATATGATTAGCAAGAATTCCAGAAAGAGGCAGGGGAGGAAAATTAAGGGAAGAAAATAATAAAAAGAAATTGAGCCGTCAGTGGCGTAGCTCAGTGGATTGAGCGCCAGCTGCTAATCAAAGCATCGCAGTTTCAATTCCCAGTCAGGGCACATGCCTGGGTTGCAGGACACGGCCTCCAGCAACCGCACATTGATGTTTCTCTCTCTCTCTCTCTTCCTCCCTCCCTTCCCTCTCTAAAAAACAAAAATAAATAAATTAAATTTTAGAAAAGAATAAGAAAAATAAAGATTAAAAAAAATTGGACAAGAAAATGTCCAAAAATATTAGTTTAAAACTCTTCCATTTAAAAGAATCTTTATATTACCCTAAAAATAAATGAAAAGAAATTTACACCAAAATATCTTGAATATTTAGAAAGCCATGAGTTAAGAGATGTTCTAATAGTTTCCAAAGAGACCAAATAGGTCTAAATACAGTGTACATTAAATGTTATTTGGACTTTATAACAGCAATAATGGAAGCTAAATGATATAACAGGAAAATGCCTTCTAATTTCTAATGAAAAGTGGATTCTAATGGAAAATTGCATATTAAAGAAAATTATTTAGGAAATATGGAGATAAGGCTTTTATGATATGTACCAGTTCTCAAAACGTTACTTCCCATATACCCACTGCAACGTACTGAAGAATGGATGCTTCCTGTAAAAGAAAGAAGTGTAGCCAGAGGAAGGGGCCAAGTGGAGCAGAACAGAGGAGCAGTGAGGAGAACTTATGAGGGGACTTTCGAGGTGGACGGTTAAGGCAAGTTCCAAGATGAGAGGAAAGAGTGGCACAACAGACAATCTGCTCTCATTCCAGCCTGAAGCATGAAAGCGATGTGACAAACAGCTCATGAAGGTTAACAAAAGGAAAATGAAAATAGTATGGGATTAAAAATGGGAATTTATTGAGCTAAGCATTCAAGTTTATATTAAGTGTTGTTACATGAAAACCTAATGAAATATATTAAATTTATAATAAAAGGGAAGAGAGATTTATTATGTGGGCTCTGAACCAAGAGTCAGGTCATAGATTTTATAATATGCTGGGTAAGAGGCTTTGAAAAAAATTACTGAATGACTCTATACCTTATTTATTAATACTTTACTGCCATAATAATATATAGCATAGTAATACATGTCATAAAACACATATAGTATAATATACACTGTATATGTGCATGTTTATATATAATCTATATAACATATACTGTGCCATACTTGTATATGAAATATACAAAAGTATACTGTTATTATATAATAATAGTACCTAACCTCAGCAAATATCTTACTTCATTTTCATAACAACATTGAGGTTTTGGATTTTTTTTCTAGAGATAGCATAGGTGGTAATAAATACTTTTCTTAAATTAGTAATCCCTAATGCCCCTTCCAGCCTCTATATTCTAGGAGTACATAAATAATTCAAAATATAAACTGTACACTATAAACTATAAATAAATAATAACTAATTAATAAATAATCCAAAAATAATTAAAATAATTAAATAATTCAAAAATATAAACTATACAATATAGCTATAAATAATCCAAAATATAAACTACATAATATAGCTATTACATATTAAAAAGCTCATTTCATTTTAAAGCTATGTTGCTTTAAGTGTGTTTTCCCATAACTCAAAATTAGATAAATATGTCCAGTCAAACATTAAATTCATACCATGGTTAAAGAATGTTTTTCAATATTATGCTAAAATAGATAGCTTGTGATAACAAACTATTATGTATATTCAGATGCAATTATTAGATTTATGCTTATAGTTTCTAAAAATGAGTGTGGTAAATTATTCACAACTTTAGTGAATACAGAGTGTTTCTATATTTGGAATAAAGCCTTTTCATAAACATAATCTATGAACTAAAGCTATTAGCAAAATCTCAATACTTTCATCCTATTCATGGAGAAAAATGACTGTGATTATTTCATTTCTTCCATATATTAGATGTGCCTCTATTCTCATATACACCCTTTCTTGTCATTACCCATTTTTCTGTGATTATCATCACAGACTCATAATTACAAAGTTAGTGCAATTAAACCTAACATAACACTTTGATACAAACATAAATTAAGACATTTTTATGCTAACCCCTCTGAGACAGGATTCACAACGTAAACATATTAATTCTTAACACTCACAATCTCATATGATAATAGTTTCATAATGTTCCTCATTCCAAGAAGCATATAACATGAATGCAAGGCCTATGCATATAATTTAATGATTTAAAAATAGTCTTTATTACACAGAAGACTCAAAACACCATATTTTCCCTGGATTAGATAACATATTGATCATATATAGTCAATACCTTAAATATTCACTGTGGGACAATGCTCTATCAGAACTTAATACTGATTGCCAAAGATTGAGAAGAGCTATAATAGCTTTGTTTTATTTTAGATTTATATGAGGTAAAATCTAAGGTCAAATATCATTTATAATGTTATCTGATTATCCGACAAAATAATTTTAACATTAACTTTATAGGAGATAAATTTGTTTTAAAATTTACTATGTTATTTGTCAATAGATATGTTTATTTAAGAAAGAACTATTTTGCTTGTACAAATGTCCACATAATACTTTTGTTCCTTTTTCTCCCAGCTAATCTAGGAGAAATGCCTGTATTAAGACCGGGAGATTCAGATCATTGGGATTAACTAGAGTCCCTATCAACAAGTCTATAGATGAGCATTGAGGAAGATTGGTTAGGGTATTTGTTGCAGGCTTGGGAGGCAACATTTCTGGTTGAGGTTTATTTATAATATCTAATTCTCAGATTATTAGGTGCCCAGAAGAGAATAAAATAACATTTAGTTACCCATATCACTGCAAAGTAACTCAAACCTTGGGGTTGATCTACTTCTTATTAAAGGAATATGAGTAGTTGTCATATTGTGATGGGAAGGCAATACATTTGGTGGGAGTGGACTTGAGAATCATGGTGAATCCTCTTTGAAATTATCTCTGTCTATATCAGACATGGGCCTGTGCATTTTGTGATTTCTGAAAAATATTGGAGATCACATGATATCAGAAAATGTCACTTCCAGATTCTATTTACCAAGAGTTACTATTCCCACTTGGCCCTAGAGGTTATTAAAGTAGGAGTGATAAGTCCTCAAATACAAAACCAATTAAAATAGTTAATATATAAGGAAGTTCTGCTATTCATTAAAAATAGATTGAAGCCCTAAAGTAATGGGTTCCAATGAAAGCTCTTTGACTAACATAATTAAAGATAATCCTATGATATTTGTTTTCATATGATATTTTGCAGATAAAATCTAATACCAATGTCCTGTTAAGAAAACATTATACTTTCTTTTCAATAAGGTGAGACAAATATCTGTGTTTTTAAAAAATCTAAAACAAGCACTAAAAATTTGTGGAAACCTTTGAGGGATTAAAGAGAGTGAAATGGAATAAGTAAATGCACACATACACATAAAATATTTAATAATGATTTTGACACAGGAGCATCAAATGAAATAAAGAATAAAAACCATGTGTAGCTAATTTATGGAGAGTTTAGTTTTTTATCTTCTTCTAAGTGGGTAGTAATTAGACATTTGGGAATAGTTGCAAGATGTAAAAAAAAATCATGGATATCAGTATTATTTAAAGAAAATCTAGAAGAAACAACTGTCAGTAAAAATTTTCCTATTTTTTATGCTGCACATTAAAATAATTTTACCTTTAATGAAAATTTGATCTAAACTCAAACCAAAGAGAAAGTGTTATGGAAAGACTAATATTTTCCCAGTAGCTTTTCAGAAAGTGTTATGGAAAGACTAATAACTTTCCAGTAGTTTCCATTGGAATTCTGGTATATTGCACTGGGGATAATCAGTGATATTGACTGAAGTAATTTGAAAGTTTAAATTTTTTAAAGAATAATTCAAAATCAGGGGAAAAGGAAAAGTTGGAGGTAGTTATTGGGTTGGCCAAAACGTTCATTTTTTTGCCCTGTAAGATAGCTCTAATAGCACTTAGTTGTTTTTAACTTCACTCAGAGCAATTTTATTAGATTGTATTGTGTATAATACCATGTGAGAGAGAGCCAACATATTCAGAATATCTAAATCAAACATTGAAAATAATCTGCACTAACTTGGTTATGTTAATTGCTTTGATGTTTGGGTTTCACATAAGTGGAAAAAAAACCCTCTTGACCATATTTCTGCATGTGATTCTCTACTTAAATATAATGAAAACGTCCATTTTTAAAACAAATTGTGATGGGTGATAGAAACTGGATATTTTACAATAACATGAAATGAAAGAGATCATGGGGCAAATGAAATGAAACACCACCGACCACACCAAAGGCTCGTCTTCATCCAAAGAAGGTGAGATTGTATATATAATGAGACTGGAAGAAAGTCCTCTATTACGAGTTCCTTCTGGGAACACCAAACAATTAGTTCCAACAAGAACTACCCCCAATTAAACAAACTGAAAGTAGCACTTGACGAAAAGCACCCTGAATTGGTCAACAGAAAATGCATAGCCTTCCATCAGGGTAACACAAGACAGCTTATTCCTTTGATGACCAGGCAAAAACTGTTACAGGTGGCTGGGAAGTTCTAATTCATCTGCTGTATTCACCAGACATTGCACTCTTGGATTTCCATTTATCTTGATCTTTATGGAAAAATCTTATTTCAGTCTCTTAATGGAAAAAAAAATTAATTCTCTGGAAGACTTCAGTAGACACCTGAAACAGTTTTTGCTTAAAAGATTAAAGGTTTTGGGAAGATGGACTTAAGTAGTTGTCTGAGAGATGGCAGAAAGTAATAGAACAAAACCATGATATGTTGTTCAATAAAGTTATTCGTGAAAATGAAAAATATGTCTTTTACTTCTACTTGAAAATTAAATGATCTCTTTGGCCAACTCAAAACTATATTAACTGTCATAGAAAATAACATTTCTTAAACTATTGGGAGCATACATTTGAAATATCAATTTAAGAATTTAAAATTTGCTAAAAGAAAAGTAATTTTCAGTATAAATTTGTATATATTTAAACATTGGCTGCCAGGAGATAGGATTTTTAAATTGGCAGTAAAAATTGTTCATACAACACTACCCAGATGTTATAGAAATGTGAAGTCAAAGTAAGCACAATGCCTATTCTCAGTGGAGAAAAAAAAAGCATTTTAGAGAAAAGACAGACAATAAAAAGAGCAGATAATGCTGTGTTCAAAAACTGTATGTTATGCTATTGGAAAGTTAGCACACCTAAGATTCATGGCCTACTAAAAGATAGCAGAAAAGTGTAAGGTTTTTAATTCTAGACGTTACTCATCTCTTAATTGTTCACCGATACAGAAGAGTGGGGAAAAAGCACACACATGACAACTAGTAAGGCAGAAGGAAGAGGTCGAATCTGAAAGAAAAGAAAATACAGAACTCTAAGGAGCTAAAGTAGCTGAAATAAGTGGTGGACTAGAGTAATTTATATGTGTAAGCACTAAAACAAATAAATAATGGATAAATAGATAAGTAAAAAAATGAAAAAAGCACAAAGATGAATGCATAGTGAAAAACAAAAAAATAAATTCAAAATACATAAACCTTAAACACTAAGAGATTATGAATCCTGATGAAAATGTCAATAATTGTAAGCTTAGGAGATAGAGTCATGTGTCTGTGTGTACTTATATGTACACGTATACCTTAAAAAACTTTAAGAGTTCACTTTACTCTTAAATACAGGTACATATACTTATGTATACATATATATGCACACAAGTAAATATACATATTATTATAATTTTTGAAGCAGAGTGATATGTATATATGAGCATATATGCATATATATTGGTATGCACACATACATGTGTGTGTACACACACCTTTCAAAATAAAACTGTCATTTTGCTATAAAATTGAATATTCTTTCCCTCATTCTGCTTCAATTCTCCCAAGCGCTCCTATCCATCTCTATTTTCCCACAGCAAGTACCACTTTTTAATTTATTGTATAGTCATATACTTTCTTTTATAGTATCCACTATTATCCAGTAGATAATAGGCTTCTAAGTAGCTGAAGATATTTTTTAGCTTATAATTTTTGTATCCTAAGAGCATTGAATGGCATTTGGTACTTAATAATATTTGCTTTTATGAATTAATTACTTAATTACTGACAAACAATTACCAGACTGACTTAGTAGAAATGAGATTCCAGCCTCACATAGGTTGTTAGACAAAAGTAATCATTCAGAATGCCTGGACTTTGGGCTGTTGCTAGAATACAATTCTCCCCAACCAAGAAAAAATGGAGACATAGGCAATGTATTGAATTTTCCATAATCATATATTTATACAGATTAAAGCTCTACCATTAAGTTCCTTTTCCTCTTTGTCATAATAAAATACTTGTTCTTTTTGGACATGTTAGCTACCATGAGAAAACAATGGCCCTTTGTTGTAGCTATAACATTATTAAACAACAAAATGTTTGACAATTATATATCCATCAACATTTTTAATTCTAGTGACGTGTGACATAGATGTTATTGAGACCTGTGTGATTCAAGAGTACTTTTTCATAGCATCAACAAGAACTATTAAGGAAAGGGCATGGGGTCACATTCAGAAACAAGACCTCTGAGGAACTTTGCTGGCAATTTCAAGTGAGGCTTTTCCTAACTTTTCTCAATCTGCACACAGACCAATCCATGTAGGGTGGGAGCCTCATGGCACAAGAGACATGGAATTGAAAACAAAAAATCAGTAGAGAAATTCAACAAAACCGAAAGCTGATTATTTGAAAATATAAATAAAATTAATAAGCCAGGTTAACTAAGAGAACAAAAGAAACAAATTGCTATATCATATTTGAAGGGACTAGTACTGTAGATCCCATGAACATTATAAAAATGATATAGGAATATTAGGAATATTAGAAAGGAATCTATGCCCACAATAAGCAAATCTATATGAAATGTACCAGTTCCTTAAAAGAAACAATCTACCAAGATTCACACAAGGAAAAATAGATTATCTACATCTATTAAAGAAATTGAATCAATAATTAATTACCTTACTAAACAGAAAGCATCAGGCCCAGATGAGTTTATCGATGATTTCTACTGAACACATAAAGAAGAAATTATATCAATTTTTATAATCTCTTCCAGAAAGTGGAAGCAGAATACTTCCAATTCATTCTGTGAAGCCAATAATACCTTAACACCAAATCAAACAAAGACATAAAAGAAAGAGAAACCACAGACCAATGTTTCTCATGAACACAGATGCAAAGATCCTCAATGAAATGTTAGCACACTGAGTCCAAGGATGATCAGGTAGCTCTATTAGAATGTCTTCCCAATACACCAGGGCTGTGGGTTTGATCCGGAGTCAGGGAACATACGAGAATCAACCAATGAATGCATAAATAAGTAGAAAAACAAACTGGTATTTCTCTTTCTCTGCTCTCTCTCTCTTCCTCTCTCTCTCTCTAAAATCAATCAATAAAAAAGAATTATATACCTTGAATAAGTAAGGTTATATATATATATGCCTGGTTTAACATGAAAATCAATTGATACTCCAGTAAAATAACAGGGTAATGGATTATAGTTATATGATCACATGATATCAATAATTTAAAGCCTGAACACATTATTTAGGTGGCAGAACCCATTCACACAAAATTGCATAGTGTATATGGTTCCATTTAAATGTAATGTCTAGAATAGGCAAATATATAGAGAGACAGAATGTAATTAGTGGTTTCTTAACCCTAGAGAAGAGGGTGGAATGAGAAGTAACTGTTAAGGTATATGAGGTTTCTATTAGATAAAATGAAATGTTCTAAAATTAGACTGTGGTATAATTGCACAGCCTTGTAAATAAAGTAAAATAATTATACTTTAAATTAAAGAACTGTGTGGTATGTGAAATTCATTTAATCAGGTTCTTAAAAAAAGCAATTACCAAAGGGTTGTATGCTTTATTTATTTTTGGAATAACCTACTTTTGATTTTATTTTATATTATATTTTACTGTTTTTTAGTTAATTAAATTTTGTTTTATTAAAACTCTCACATGTTTTGTGTATTTTACTATTCTTTTTTACTTACTTAAATGTAATATTAAGATTATTTAAACATTTTATTAAATATGCTCATCCATTTTATTCTTTATTTGTCCTTTAAAATACTATACTTATTAATTTGAGTGGGGTTTTGTCTATACACTGTATTTAACCTCAACTTTTTCATTGAGTCTCTGAATAATTTAACTTTTAATTTTAAACTTTTAAATAATTATTTAAACTTTTAAATAATTAACTTTTAATTTTTATTTTGATTCAATAGTTGTTTAAAAGTTATATTTTATTTAACTTTTAAGTGGTTAGTTTTTTTAAAATGACTGCTTTATCAATTTTAAAACATACATTGAACATATTGTGACTTTTCTATGTTGCATATTTTCTAATCAGTTATCCTTTGTAGTCAAATACATGAACAATTTTTATAAATAATATATGAGAATCACATTATATAATAAAATGTATGTAATCATATTAAAACTTCTTTTAAAAGCACAATGAGCCAATTTTAGACTGAATATAAACTCATTAGAGAATAATCATGCTATGAAAAGAACTTCATAATAATATATGTGTAGGTATGAGACTACAACCTGTTGATAATTTATACAGACACTGCAGTAGCTGACTTGAGAGAATGGGGACACCTCTGTCTTCTGTAAATGGCAGATCTGCACCTTGCTCCTAACATGTGGAAATTTCAGAGAGCCATCTATGACCAGAGGCATTCACTCCCATGGCTGTCCTATCAACAGGTCTAAAAAGTGGTTCAGAGTGTCATGTTCTTCAATCATTAGACTTCCAGATATCCAACAACAATTGCTCTCCTGGAGTCCAGCTGAACACTTTCTATTTTATGTTAGAATTTTAGATTCCTTATGAGTATAAAATAGAGCAGATTTTAGCACAAGCACATGGAAAAATGACCAGTGCTTTCAATAACATTTTATACCATTTTTTAAAAGTTCTGAAACACCTATTTTCACAGCAAGTGTTTGAAAAAATGCCTTCATATAGTGAAGTTTTCAATCTGTCATGATGAATTATTTTGAAGATTAGAAATGTTCCCAACATTGAACTCTGTAAGCTTCAGGGGAGATAGACGTCCTGTTTTAAAGATGCAGGAAATGTGAAAACCACTACGTTTTTGTCTCCACTGCAAGAGATGATGACCCTTCTGGATAATCTTGGTTGTGATCATCGTTGTCTTCCTAGCCACCTTAATTTGCTAGCGGTGGATTCTGTGACTCACTCATAGACCTCACACATAAGGAGTGTCCATCACCAGGACTGGACCCAGTAGGTAATAACCAGAAATTCTTCTTGTCTCCAAAAATCTTCTGGATATTTTTGATGAAGCTAAGGTTGAACACATTTTTCTTTGATCCACTTGTGAACGCTATGTTATACCAATTTTAATTAGAAAATCAAAATCAAAATAATATCGCACTGAGTTTTGTGTCCCTCAAAGAAACCCCATTTGCCAATTTCTCAAAGTATCATATGAAGAAAATTCATACTATCACTCAACCAAAGAAATCAAATAATTATTTGTTGTTTACATCTTAATCTTTATATATATTTTAGTATCAATTATTTTCTGCTGATGAAATTTCTTGATATTAAGTTGTGGGGCACAATCATTCAATTTTCAATAAGATTCTGGTCTGACAGAAAAAGATAGTAACTTAAATGTGAATATTGCATAAAATGTTTCCTATTAAAAATATTCATAAATTTTATATGGGTGATGGTAGTGTGTGGCAACACTGTCTTCACCATATCAGGGCTAGCAGTATTTACAGAAAAGAACATTTTCAAACTCAGTTAAGGCAGGGTTTAGTTATGGGCTTTTTTTTTTTTTTAACCAAAGTAGAGTGATAAAGAAATACTTAGTGTTCGCTTATCGTTTCACTGACTAGATTAAACAGTCAGATGTCAGTAGAGGACAGTGATACCCAGATGTCTATAGTAAATTTTTGCAAGAGTGAAGAACTAAGTAGACACATTCAAATTATAGAACCATATGATTTTTCCATTTAAAGAGCTTTACAGACCATTTACTTTGTTTTGTCCTTATTCAATGTTTTATAATATATTTGCCAATGTCACTGTCCAGCATATTTAATAACTTTACAAGATAACTTAACATCAAGATGGTAACTCAATATTTAGTGAATGAAGCCAAGTCTAAAACATGAATTCAAAATCAGAAATTTTAGAGATAACCAGCAGCTGAACTTACATATATGGATGAATGAAATAAATTTATAAAGAAACCAAATGGGTTAAATTTAGGAAATAATATGGTATATCTCAATGAAAGATAGTAGAAAAAATAAAATGTGGAAGTAAAAGGAAGTTAAAATCAATTTAAAAATCTCAAAGAAACTGCTTAGTTATGTATTAATTTATGTATTATGAAATTATTTAATATAATTGAAATATTTTAGAGCAAGAAGATCTGCAACATCTTCTTGCAGAACTTGTAAAAAAGAGAAAAACACCAATATGTGGTTCTCTCACATTCTCCATACTGGGGACCTGGCCCCCAACCCAGGCATGTGCCCTGACTGGAAATAGAGCCAGCAACCCTTTGGTTCATAGACCTGTGCTCAATTCACTAAGCCACACCAGCCAGAGCCCAACAAACATTTTAAGGTTTAGTTTTTAATACCAAGATGTTTTAATGTATAGGTAAGATTTTAATTACATAAACAATTAAAATAGACACAACACACAAGATCTTAGAAAGCAAAATAGTTAATGACTTTTCTCTGAAGAATTGCTAAAAAAATTTTATGTTGATCATTGCTGTTAAAACAACTATTCAAGAACTGAATCAAAATTAGTACATTAAGAAATAAGAAGTCAGGTGCTCTAGAACTAAAAATATAATATAGAATTACTAAACTATTTTTCTTACAGTAATGGATCTGAATATTGAATACCAAGCTTGGAAAATGTGATTTGCATAACAAGAATATTACAAAAAGGGTTAACTATGTTATAACTTAGGATAATTAAATATGCTATAATATTCTTCAATTAAATTTAAGTTTTATAAGAAAAACAACATAATGTGAATAAGATCAACAAAATTTTGTTTTTATGTAATGTTTTATACAGTATTCATACCAAAAGAACTAGAAGTAGGGGCATGGCATCTTTTAGTAGTGGAATTATGAATCAAAGTTATTTTCTTCTTTATAATGTTATATTTTCAAATTTTTACCAAGTATTTTTGTTTAAAACAAAACATCTATTAAGTGTGATTTTTTAAAAAAGTAGACACAAAAGATGAACCAGAATAAGCCTCTTGAATACTTAAATGGCAGGCTGAAAACTGTACATTTTATTTCATATTATACAGAGAGTGTATTACATTTTTGAAAAGGATTGCCTAATCTGAGATTTAATTTAAAACTATTTGTTTACAGCATAAAAGAGTATAATTTTAAACCATAGAAAATATTTAAAACAATGTGAACAAATGGGTAAAATTTGCTGAAGCCTTGGAGCGTGACAGTAGTAGTAGAAATGAAAAGTTGAAACTGAAAGAAGGTAAAGAAGTAGAATTGTCAGAAATGACACTCAATTATACAAGGTTTAAGGGTGAGTGAGGGGTCAAATTGACTTTTAGGTTTTTATTCTAGTGATGGAAATTATGCCAATGTTATTAACAAAGATCAAGAATAGGAGAGAAATATACATGAAGATAAAAGAAGAGAGAAAATACTTAAAGTGTAACAATATAAACTGTCACTAGATTTATCTCACTATTGAGCAAAATGAAATCTGAAGACTGTTAATATAGATTAAATGAATTTTTTTTAAGTGTTTTGACAGTTTAGGGGGAAAAGTAGAAATAATTTCTGAGGTCTGTGACAAGTTCTAGAAATCTGAAATTCTAAGAGTATGTTTCATACTAAATGAATGATCTATTACATTTCCTACTGCATTATATTTTAAAAAAAGATTGCATTTTTTTTTCTAATTAGGAGCAGAAGGTAGAACCACCATCTCTGGTGTGTGCTCAAAAGCAGAGTTATAAAATGGTAGTTTCACTGGGCACTAAACACTATAAGAACTCAGTGCCAGTTGTGCTATTACATGCTTTAGTCATAAGCTCATCATTTTGTAAATATCAAACAGACTGACAACTTCAACAGGGGAGGGGTAAAGTGGGGACTGGTTGAAAGAAGGTGAAGGGATTAGTCCAAGAACATACACGTATAACCCGTGGACATGGACAATAAAGAGAGAGCTGGGTGGAGGGGGAACAAAACCAGATATTGTTATTTTCCATGTAAAAAGCAGGGGATCTACCAACTCTACAGCAGGAACATTCAAAGTATGTGGGCACTAGGACCTTGAAGGCCTGTCTGACTTCACAATGCACTTAGAGAGTAGGCTACTCAGATCTCTGACTTCTGGTATGTGAAAGTGGGTTGGCACAGAAACTGAAATAACCCCTGAATTCAAGGTCTAATCTTATGCCCCCTTTGTGGTAACCCGTGTGTACTTGAGAGACCTTTGTTGATGTTTTGTTTAGATAATGCAAAAAATTGAGTATTGACATAGAAACCCATTGGTAACTTCAAGAAAAATTTATAATATTTATACTTCATTTGGTATTTTGAATAATATGTAATTTTACTTTTGGAAATTCTAGGTAACATTTTTTGCACATACAAGAATATGAACTTACAATATCCTTGCTATTTAAGATTAGGATGATACTATAGGTAAATTGCTTTCTATGAAAAATAAGTATTATGAATAAACTGAAATATTTAATTGCAATAAATCTCCCAACTTTATTTAGCCAATAACTCAATTGACCTCATTAGAATTAGCCGTGTATGTACATTTCTAAATAGCTGTACACTAGATTGTTTGTTCAGCAATCATTTCTTATTTTTTCTCCCATAAGATCTGGTCAGTAAACACAGCACAGAATCTCTCTCAAAATGTAAAGAGCCACATGTCCAACCTGAAGGGCTTTGCAAACACCAAGTACCTACACTGCCCTTCTCTGAGCCATGACTTGTTAAGCAAGGCTGGCTCACCTCAGCAGCTGCAAAGACTGTTAGCGTCCTCTCCCACAGTGCAGCATCTTGATTATTCACAACTACATTAGGGGCCCAAAGCATTCGATTTAAAAGAAAAATAAACAGAAGTGAAAAAAAGCAGCTTATCCTTGATTGTAGGTTCTTTCACTGCTGTAAAATGAAAAAATAAATAGATGAATAAAGTATATATTAAATTCACTCAAATGTCCTTTCATTTCCCTATCCGATAATATTGTTAAATGCACAAAAAAGTTCATTTTGCATTTGCTTCCCCAGGTGGAGGGAGGTAAAGGACCAGTAGCAATCCGTGGAAGGTAATGTTAGGATTTGTGTGAAAGCTCAAGTATCTACACAGAGCTATTCAGCCCTGTGCCATTAAGAATTCTGGTTAAGAGATTTTTTTTTAATGCCTTTTATTTTATAGTTCACTCCAGAGTTTCTTCAGAAGTCAGTTTTGAGAAGGGCATCACGTTCAGGTTTGTAGCTGTCCCTGAGGATCCCAATGTGAAAGCTTTACTGTTTCACTGATGCCAGAGAAAAGGGAGTATGCACTGCATGATGATTCACCTCCATATTTTTATCAAAAAGACTATTCTTTCTAAATTGAGGAGGAAAAAAGTCTCCAGATAAATTATTTGTCAATGAGATTTAGTTTACATTGCACCCAATAAAAAAGACACTGTTTTCTCATGATCCATTTGTATATTAATGTTGATATTTGTTTTACGTTTAAGTTTCACTTTCAAATAATTACTTTCAAATACACTTCATCCTTTTTAAAAACTTTTGGACTGCTATAGATAGACCTGAGCTTTTATGCAGTCATTTCCTTAAAACATACAATGAGCACTTCTTTATGTTCTAGGCATTCTCTTAGCAACAGAGTTAATCATAAAGAAGGACTCCTCAAAGTTACATAATCTAGTTGAAAGAAATAACAGAAATTTAAATAGATTTTTAAAACTTACCAAACACTAATAAGTTAATAGGTCCTGGGCTAAATTTTTTGTACTTTGTAATTATTAAATTTTATGATTTACATGGGATATAAATGTTTATAAATATTAACTAATTTATTATTCCCAATAACTGTATGAAAAAGGAATTATAATAGATTTAAAAATAGAGATGCAGAGAGGTTAACTATATTACACAAGTCATAAAAATAGTAAGTGGCAAGAATGGGATTCAAATGTTATATGAGTAGTATGAGCAGGGTGCTGTGAATTATGAAGGGAAGGAAGATAAGGACATCTGGCTTACCTTGGAATCAAACAGATATGAATCGAATAAACCCTGACTTTGCTATTTATATATCTTTGTAGTTAAAGACAAGTTCACTCCAAGTTTTGTTTCTTATAAAACCTATTTTGTATGGTTTTGTGAGAATCACAATCTTTTGTATGGTTATAAAATCATTAGAATGGTTCTAGACCCAATACACTTAAAAATAATTACTATAGAAAGAGCTAGGTAAGATAAAAAGGTGAAATGGGACTGTTTCAGAAAGATATGACCAGCTTAAGGAGTGGGTTGAACATCCCCCAATAAACACCATCCCCCAACAAAAAAACATACAAAAAAACAAAAACAAACATGTTTTTGATTTTTGTAATCCCTGGGACACATGTTTAAATAAATGGTTGAATTCAGGGTTGGGGCAAAGAAAATACAAGATGGGCAGAAAACATCTTGGGGTACCAGAAACTAAGAAAGTTCTCATAAGGGAAAGGAGGCATAACTAAAGAATACTGGAGTTAATTTAAAGTAGACCTAATGGCCAATCAATCTGGACAATAATATAATGATAGTGTTGGATTACAATCCATAAATTAAATATACATAATTGAGCCATGCTAATACAAATGAATAATAAATAAAATGAACAGATAGATAGATGATAGATGATAGATAGATAGATAGATAGATAGATAGATAGATAGATAGATGATAGATAGATAGATAGACAGATGATAGATAGATGATGGAGGAAAGTGGAAGTTCTTCCTTACAGAAAAATTACAACTGAAAATTTTAAATTAAAAAAGGAAAAGGGAAATAACTTCAGGCAAACACCGTAGTAGTCATTGTTGCAGTCAAGTTTCACCAAGGGCCCTTGAAACTAGTGGGTGAAGTTTGAGAGGAAACAGGGTATTTTCTTAGTCTCAAAATATCTATACTGACATATGTATCAATTACAAAAGGAAACATAGTGACGTCAAAATGGATAAACCTGGCAGACACCAAGCAAAGCAAATGATCAAGGCTAATATCACAAGTCTTAAAAGTATTTGGACATCATGAAGTTTCTGATACAATACCCCAAAAGGCATATCATTTCTGCAGTATTCTTTCCCAAAATAATGCTACATTTTATTTTAAAAATGGGAAATTTTTATTATCAATGAAAATAAAATTAGGAAATATTTTTTTCACGTAACTGTTCAGTGCTTTCCAAAAGTGTTAAGGTCATGAAAGCAAAGACCTGGCTACTGTAAATAAAATTAAAATTAAATTAAATTAAAAGTAAAATAAAATAAGAAATAACTAAATGCAAGGTGGAATCCTGTAACACACACACAAAAAAGAACATTATTAGTGAAAATCCCAGTAAAATCTAAACAAGGTTTGGTAGCTTAGTTAGTATAGTATTGTGTCCATGTTAATTTCCTAGTGTAAATGCCTCTACTATGGTATATATGTTAACATTAAGGTAAGTTTGGTGAAGAAAATATGGAAAATCTCTCAAATGTTTGCAAAAATTCTGTAAGTCTAAAGTGTGTGAAAATAGTAAATTACATAAAAATGCACTCAGGGAAATCATATCATGAGCAGTGTTTAGATCTCTTTGGTCTACACGTCAGAGTGTAAAGAGTATCAGATTGCAGGGCAGTCAAGAAGAACCTAATCGTGAGGACTCCTAAGGGTGATACCACGCTGTACAAAGTAAATTTCAAGTAGGGAAATGACAGTTTCCTTTTCACAGTTCAGAAAGTGTATTCTCACAAAAAGCTAATGAGAGCCTGACAAATTGCAGGGGTTGAGGTGATGGAGCTGAAAGTTCCAGAAGAGTTAAGCAGCCAGAGGTTGCCACACACAATACCACAGAGGAGAAAACTACACAGAGAGAAAACCCATGAGAGCTTTAGAATGCCCCTCAAATAGCAGAAAACTGATTGTCTAAGGCTGGATGAAGAACTGTCTTAAAGTGTGAAAGAGAAAACCACCTGGTGCTCACTAGGGCCAGGAATAGTATGTTATCCCACCAGTAAGACAAAAAAAAAAAAAAAAAAAAAATCACAGTTCATGAGGCAACAGGTTGAAAACTTGGGAAGGATGTATTTCATGAATGGAAAATAATCTGCTGCCTGGGCACTGCCTTGCAGCTACCTAACCAATCATCAAATCAAAATCTGAAAGAAACAAGCTATCTTTCAGTAACATAACTGAAAACCAAAACCAAGATCCAGAACATATATAGGAATATAAAATATCCAACATGCAATGATGAAAAATGTATAATGTCTGACATAAACTCAAAGATGACCAGGCATGCAAAGAAAAAGGAAAATAAGTCCGCAATAAGTAACAAAAGCAATCAAATGAGAGTGACACAGTGGTTAAAATTAGAGGGAAATTACTTTATAACTAACTTTATTTCATATGTTTTATTAGTAAAATAGATAATTTTAAAATATTTAAGAACCCAAATTAAACCTCAAAAATAAATAAGAATTATGAAAATAATTAATGAAAACAAATGGAGAGGTAACATTGAGTTAATGTGTAGGAAGACTAATTAAAATGTCAATTTTTTCCACATTGATTTGTATGTTTAATACAATCCCAATCAGGCTACTAGTATAATGTTTTGCAAAAATTGACAAGTTTGTTTCAAAATTCATATGAAAATGCAGAAGACTGACATTATTCAAACAGCCCTGAAAATAAGAACAAAAATACAGGACTAATGATTTTAAAACATTATAAAGTTACAGTAATCAGAGTATGTGATATAAAGATAGACACACAAATCACTGAAATAGAATACAGAGTTAAGAAATAGACTGACACATATAAGGGTGACAAATTTTTAACAAAGATTCAAAAGCATGACATTAAATAAAGAATATTTTTGAATAAATTGATCTAAAACAATTGGACATTTATCTGCAATAACCCCAATCTGGATACATACCTTGGGCTATAAACAAAAGTTAACTCAAAAGAAACTTAATACTATATAACACATCATGGGGCAAAAGGGATTAAAATTTTTGCTATTTGGACTTAGCAAAATATTATTAGATATACCACCAAAATCATAGTTCACTACCAAGTCTGAAAAATTGGACATCCTCAAAAATAAAAATTTTCTGCTTAAAAAATCATTTATTTGTATCTTCTTTAATTTCTTCAGTGTTTTACAATTTTCTAGGTATAGGTCTTTTACCTCTTAGGTTCAATTTATTCCTAGGATAATGCTCTACAGTTTCATCCATGCTGTTGCATTTCAATTCTGAAATAAGCCAGGTGATAAAAGACAAATACCATATGGTCTCATTTACAAGTAGAACCTAATCAACAAAACAAACAAGGAAGCAAAATAGAACCAGAGACATGGAAATGAAGAACAAATTGATAGTAACCAGAGGGGAGGAGCAAGGGGGATAAGGGATCAAAGAATGGGAAGGGTCATCAAGGAACAAGTATAAAGGACCCATGGACAAAGACAGTGGGGGGAAGGACTGAGTGTGGGATATGGGGAGGGGGGGTATGTAGGGAGGGGAGAGTAATGGGGAAGAAATGAAGACAACTGTAATTAGACAACAATAAAAATTTTATTCTTAGGACTTTCTTGTTGCTATAGTAAATGGGATAATTTTCCTCAGTCTTCTTTCTGATATTTGATTGTTGGTGTACAAAAGTGTCATTGATTTCTGAATATTGACTTTGTATCATGCTATTTTGCCAAATTCACTTATTAGGTCAAGTAGTTTTTGGTGGAGACTACAGGGTTTTCTATGTATACTATCATGACGTCTGTGAGTAATGAGTTTTTCTTCTCCCTGTCCAATTTTGATGACTTTTACTCCTTTTTCTGGTCTGATAACAGAAAGAAACAAAGGAACTCCTATCTTCTGTGACAGCATGGATAGAATTTGAGAATATTATGCTAAGTGAAATAAGCCAGTAGGTGAAAGACAAAAATACCATATGATCTCACCTGTAACAGGAATCTAATGAACAAAATAAACTAACAAAATAGAACCACAGGCATGGAAACATGGAGCAGAATGACAGTGACCAGAAGGGAGGATGAAGAGGGGTAATGGTGGAAAGAAGGGGAAGGGACTAGTTAAAGAGCATGTATGAAAACCCATGGACATGGACAACAATTGATGGTGGGAGCAGGGGTGTCAGGATGGGCAGAGGAAGGCAAAGGGGGAAAAATTGGGCAGCTATAATAAAATAACAATAAAAACTTTTAAAATCACTATTACAAGAAACAAAAGACAGATCATAGACTAGAATACAATATTTGCAAATCACATATCAAATAAAGAAATTGCTTCCAGAAGTTTTAAGGAACTCTCAGATAGACAAGAAGAAATTAAACAACTAACATAAAAGAGTAGAAGAAAAATTTGGGCAGATACTTCACCAGAGGAGAAATACAGATGGCAAAAAAGGGATATGGAAGTATGCTTAACATCACTAATCAGTAGGGAGATGCAAATTAAAAATACATTAGAATGACTTTTAGTGAGAATATGGAAGAACTGAAACACTCATACACTGTTGGCTATAATATACAACTACTTAGGAAAATAGATTGACAATCGTTTCTTAGATATTTACCCAACACAAATGAAAGCATTTATCCATGCAAGTACATCTACATGAATATTCATAAAATATTTAATTTATTAGACAAATTAGAAATGACCCAATGTCAATGTCAGCCAACAGGTGAGTGGGTAAACACGATGTTATATCTATACATGGACTACTACTCAATGATAAGAGATAAACTATTGAGATATTCAACAAAATGAATAGATAACAAAATATACAGAATAAAATAAACCAGACATAAGTGTACATACCACATATGATTATTAATATCTATAACATGAAAACTAATCTATAGGGACAGAAAGAATTTTTTTAGGAGCAGAAGAGTGTATGGTGAATGTTACTCTGGCTATCAAAGTTCAGTGCAAGAATAACAACCACCTGTGCTCAGACTGCATTTCCAAAGCAAGTTACATGGCCACATATAATGTTAAAGGGCGAGAGAATGTTAGGCTATGTCCAGGAATTGACGGGAAGCAAAAATGGTTGTCAACTACAGAATTCCATTAACTCAAAGGAACATTTTATATTGAATATCAAGGGAAGCTGAACACAATTAACTGATGTAAACAGGTTAGGAGATAAATACTCTTGTGGTGTGGGAAAAGGGGTGATACAGTACGGCATATTGTTCCTTTGGAAACTATCACCAACATAAATTCCATGAAATGTATCTTCATCTCTAATTCTGAAATGGAATATATTGTTACAATAATAGTTGTATGTGGGTTTGTTGTTATCCTAGCAGTAGGCACATATAAATTTAGAATTGACTTTAACTGTGTTACAATACTTACAAATTTATGACAACAGGGAAATTATAGAGGGATGTTCATGTTGGTGAATCTGAGTTTAAATATGTATTTAGAAGTTGCTTTTGATGTAATATGTGGGTTGCTACATCAACTAAGCTGAGAACTCCATCAGCAGTATCTTGCAGACAGAGATGACTAAAATTAGAGGCATGCCAGGGGCTGTCTCAGCACACACCCAAATTCTGTCACATTATTGTCAGCATGCTGAAATCTACATGTGGGTATTTTCTGATTATAGGCAGATATGAATATTACATATAGAGGGAAGACCATTTACTTCTGTATTATTGCATAGTTTAGTGGATGTAGTTGATACTGCTTACAGCTCCAATGCATCTGTCATTGTACCTTACTACTATTTTAATGACAGCTCAGTAGTCACATATTACCAGACGATATATTCCAATGTTGTCTTAGTCTATTCACTGAGTTACAGTCAGCATCAAAAGCCAGACTCAGATTCATTCTGGATTACTTGTCTCCAGAAATGCACATCACTAGCTAGCTTGATTTTAAGAAGTTGCAGTGAGTATTACACTTAAGTACATATGTGTGTGGAATTTTCATTATTTAATATTACTATGAGGTCTTGAATAGTATCTGGTCCCTAAACAGAGGAGTTTAAAGCTTCCAAATGAAGCTCCCAAATGGGCTTGATATTGCCCATTTTTCTCATACATATATTACCACTAGAATTCTGTAATAAATTATTAACTATTGGAGCTGAAAAGTTCCTTAAAAGAAAAAAAATAACACATGGAAAATATACAGAGATTAGGTATCATGGTTATGTGCTTTTGCAACCCAGCTGAGTAGGCCCTCAGTTTACACTTGGAAGAACTGAATTTAGTTAGAGGCAAAGCTAGGTTTAGAATTCAAGTTTTCAACTTTCTTCATTCCATATATCCCATTAATTTCAGAGAGATATTTTATTGTAGGATAAGCATAATCATGCACTTAAATCCTCCTGATAAAAATTAAAAATAAACAGGGAAGAAAAACAAAGTAATTTTATAAAGCTTACATAGACTGCTGATAACAAAACAAGGGGATATCTTGCATTCCAGGTAAATACGTCCTAGAATCTAATCAATATCTTGCTTAGAGTATTCATTTAAAAGTAATCTCTCAGTTCACTATTGAATCCATCACTTATCATTATTTGAACATCTAACACTTCTGGGGTTGTTATTTTTATTGAAATATATTTGACCTATAACATAGTATATATTTAAGGTGATCAATATGTCAATTTAATACATTTATATATTGTTATATGATTGTAATTGTAGTGGTAATCAGCATTTCTATCATGTTACATGATTTTTATTTATATTTAGTGGTTGGAATAATTATAATCCAGTTTCTTAGCAAATTTGATGACTTTAATACAAAACTATTGTCTATATTTACTATTCTCTGCATTAGATCTCTAGGATTTATTTACTACATGCTGCAATTTTGTTGACATTACATCTTTTAAGTTGACATTCTCTGCTTACCTTGAGCTTGCAATTTAATTGAGAAGGATACTGAGTAAAAACAAATTAGATATTATTTCGGGTAGTTGTAAGTGGTATGAAAAAAACAAAGTTGGGTAGGTGAGTAGACATACTATTTTAACAGAGAAGGACTCTCGGAGGAGGGAACATGCGAGTCGGTGTAACAAAAACAGTCATGTCATGAGGAGAGACAGAGGAGGGGGCGGATTCCAGAGAAGGAAGAAAACATGTACCCCCAGCCTACATGTATTATACAACCCATGTTTTCATATAATATACGATAAATAAGTGACTCTTGAATAAATTTATCTTCCCTTGTCTTTCACACACATACACACACAGCAATATCACGGGTTTTATTTGTGAGGTGGTTATATGTGCAAGGTCATGTGTGTTTGGTTTAACATATACATCGGAATATCTTAATTGAAATATTTGGATTATAATAACTAAAAGTTTTATTTTTGTCTTGGTGTTAAAGCAGCATTTTTTTATTGTAATTCAAAAGTGTCAATAATAAGATCAAGTCATCAATGATATTCTTGCTATCGTAAATTTTGGAATCTGTTTTTTTTTTCTTGAAAAGTTTCTATCTAATAGGATTCACTGCCAAATAGCTTTAAATTTTTTAATAATAAAGTAAAATTTTCATTATATTCAGTCATTCATTTGTTTGTTTGTGAGGCCACCATTATAGTTGCATCACCGCATATGAATGTGACTCACCTCAATATTCTGGGAAGTTAAAAAACTCAGAAATAATGTTTGTGTTTTACTTATATAAGACATCTATTTTCCATCCCCGCCCCCCCCCAAAAAAAAAAAAAGATGTAGAACAGTTTAGGAGAGTAGAAAATAAATCCACCTGAACTTAGTAGAAAATTTCCGGCATAGTTTATATTAGTCATGCCCTATTAAAGACTTGTCTTAAAATTCAGAGAATTTTATTTATAAATGACTGTGTGGAAAACAAAAGAACTCAGAATATTCAAAGTAAAATATAGGAGCAGTTTCTTCTTTAAACTAAGAAATAAGGACTAAAATAATGATACATGTATATTGTGGATTTTCTTTCATAATTATTGAAATAATTATACAGAAAGCCTCAACGTAGTCACAAGTCTAATCGATTATAAATATCACAGGGATGGTGCCAAATGTCTTTATTTCCCTTTTCATGTTTTGCTCATGTCTAACATAGTACCTGAAACGAAGTGAATACTCAACCCTCAGCAGGAATGATTTTTGAGCAGATATAAAGAAAAGAATACAGGACAAAATATTGGAAAGAGTTGTTAAGATTGGAAATATTCAGGGACAAAACCCAGTATATCCTACCTAGTTTACACATCCATCTGCCTTTAGACAAAGGGTTTGAACAGAAGAGTCCTCAAAAGCCATACGAACTATTTGATTCCATTAACCAAGTAATGGCTGAACACCACCATCTCCATTCACTTCTGTAATACAATTTAATGAATATAATGCTCAGACCATCCTCCAGCCAGGCTTTCCAGATACCTTTCTTGCTTTTTCTGTCTTCTGTTTTTCTGGGCACTTTTACCATATCACCACATGTTTTCTATGTTTGGTTTGTTTTTAGTCTATTATATTTACATTAGGTTCCAGGGAAAGTTGTTTGCTAATAGGTTACACAACAGAACTCAATTTTCTTAATCCTTGGTTTACTCCCACAGTTTGCCCTTCTCTAAACATTGAAAAGCAGAACAGATATATACTAGTGATTGACATCAAATATAGCAGTAATGGCTCTGCTTCTCTTCTTTCAAATAGAACACACTTACTTTTCTTTTAAATAAAATAAAGAAGTCATGAAGAAGTAATTTTTAACTCATAACAATCTTTTTCTCCACATATCTAAGTGGCTGCTAAAGATTAGAATTCTGCTCGTTAACTTCCCTTGCCTTCCCTTCCTCTCATGTGGGCAAGATATATCTTCTTAAAATGCTTACATAATGATAATCATTTCTGTGTTTTGCAAGAGACTCTGATCCTAGCATGCTGTAGCATACAGTATTATCCTACAGTTTAGCTGTGTGTGTGTTTTCTCTTTGATATGATCATATCTATTCTCCTTAACGTGCTCTGTTTGATAACGTAGAATATACAATCTGAGTCATGTCCCATAGTCTCACCATTGACTTTAAAGTTTATCTAACACTGAATAATCTTTCTCACATTCATTAATCCATATAGTTCAATGGTATTTTGTGTATTATTCATTGAAGATCATGTTTAATCATAGCTGAAAACCTTTTCAAAAATTTTATATACTGTGATTTTATTACATAATGCTATCTTTGGTTAACAAAATAAGACAATGCATTTTGCAGAGAAAAACCTCATTTGTCTCTTCCTTCTTTCCTTCCTTCCCTTGAATATAAAAAAAAGATAATATTAAAGAATTCATACTAGAAGCTAATGATTTAAGGGAAATTTCTAAAGTGTTTTACATGGATTTTTTAAAATGTATCTTTCAGTATTCGGTATATAATTTGAGATATATCACAAGGGCCCTGAATGAGGCTCATGTGTGTATATGTGTGTACATGTTTGTAGAACCATTGTAGTGACTTCCCTCACCATCAAGAGCTATAATTTAAGCTACATAGAAATCTTCTTTCAGAGAAATAATAGTTTCTCTTCTTATAAGGTTCTTCCATCACAGTACACAGTAAACCCCATCCACCCCCATCAATTGACCTTTCATTCATTGTTACCAATTTAACATTATCACTATGAAGTTTATACCATGTCCAACTTACCAGTTGGAAAAAGTAAGATGGTTAGATGACTAACAATTCAGTTTCTTTTTAAGTCAAAGCCATTTGGTGCTTTCAAATAACTGTGTCTTTTGAAGATAGTTATTTTAATATGTATTTTACTATTATGTAGACATAGCTACCTATGTATAAAGCAAATATTTGTATAGAATTTCTTATACCAGAAAGAGAGAGAGCAGCTTTATTAAGCAACAGTACACTCCACAGAACATGGGAGCGGGTCAGCTCCAAGCAGAAATTGACCTCAGAGGCTGGAGGGATTCTATTCTTACAGGGCAGGTATTTCTTGGCTAGTTTTGGTGGGGTTTTATTGTGCATTTACAAGTAGTTACATTACTTTAAAGCTACTGTGCATGTGGTCTCCATGACTTTCCTTGATTAGCTTCCAGGGAAAGGGGTCCCACAATGTTAATTTATTATAATGGTATTATAATAAAGCAGGGGTCATGTAGCATCTTTGCACAGGTGCATTCGTGATTTACTGGGATTCAGTGCTTTTCCAGAAAGTGGGAGCAACCAGTCTTAGAACAGGGTCTCTGTCCTGTGTTGATGGCCTTTGCCTCAGCCCTGGGGCATGTTCAGAATTTCCTCTCTTCTGACTACCTCCTGCCTCAACTTCCCCCTTGAGAGACATGGTTCTTAAAAATCTTTTTGGGGTTGTTGAAGGGTGAAGATCATTCTTCTGTAACCTCTTCTGGCTTATATGGGGCAGTAGTCCCTGCCTATCAAGAACCATGGAACACTCACCCTATTCTATCTTGATGTTGAAAAGGAACTCCTGAGGCTACCACAGATGCTGTATGTTGTTCAGCTTCAACATCACTCTCAGGGATTGGTTGGAAACCCTGGAGCATCATCAATTTGATGTAGAACTGCTCAAGTTCTAGAAGATACAAATTTAACAAGTAAATCAAACAAATAAGGTCCTAAAAGTAATAAAAGCAGCAATGTAATTAAGGAACCTAGGAGAGGTAGTAGCCATATTAAACTAGAGAGACAGTAGGTCAGAGTATCACTAATTCCTTGGCCCTGTTGATTGTATTTATGTAGACACTCTGCCTGTTTATAAATTTTCCTTACATTAGTTTCAGCCATTTAGAATTATTTACATAAGATGCAGCAGGTTTTATTGATAACAGCATAAATCCTGCCTTGTTCTGCTAGAAGATAGTCAAGGGCAAGGTGGTTATCCATGATTATGTTTCATTTGCCAGTGAGTCTACTGATCTTCATAGTCCAGCTAGAGTATTGGCAGTATTTTTGGAGACTCCTCCAAAATCTTAGTGAGTTCCCTTAGGGTAGTCTCATGGTAGGCAAAGCCTCCCCAGGGGGCTGCAGCAGCTATAGTGGCAGCAACTCCAGCTACTACTTGACCAAAAGCTCATTTTTTTCTGTTGAGAGATGAACTTCTAGGATCCTTGGTTATATTTATAATAGTAAGGTCTTGGGATGCCAAGATCCCTAAGGTACAGTCACCCCCATGTTTAAAGTTGCTGAGATGTGTGTAAGCAATAGCTCCTTGAAGTTCTGAATGATCTTTTAGCCAATTACTGGGAGTCCCACATAACCAGGCAAGGCCCAGGGGTGCTGCAATGACTGTGGCATTGGTGGAGTTATATTTGTTAAAGAGGGCACATGGCAAGGGGGAAAGGCAATCTCTATGGGGGCCTAAATTATTTCCTCAATCTTCCCCTCCTGCAGGAGTTGGTAAAAAATTTTCTGATACCCCATGAAGGGGTTGGTTCAATTTCCAACTAACACATTTTGAAGTATCGTTGGTATCTGCATTATGAGTTTTGTCAAAGCAGCAGTGGGTACTATTAGGAATGTAGTTGGAAGCATAATTCAGGTAGTATACTATATGTGACCAACTCAAAGGCTTGAAAATTTGTCTCTCAGAAAGACTCTCTGGAGCTGGAATTTGAAAGAGAGGCCAGGGCGTCAAATGGATTAATGGTCCCACTATGAGTATTATTATAACATGGAGTGTAGATTACAGCAGTATCACATTCAAGAGAAGTACTTCAATTATACTGGGGTGAAATAGAAGCACAAAGGAATCATCAGTGAACCATTTATCATCAGGATTTTCTAAGGGTTGGTTTAGCAAGTCAGTCCTTGCTATAGTGAGTAAGATTAATAATGTCTAGAGAGTGTTATATTAAGCAAAACAAGCCAAGCAGTAAAAAAGAAAAAAAACATATGATCTCACCTATAAGTGTAACTTAACACAACAAACAAGAGAGCAAAATACAACCAGAGACTCTGAAATAAAGAACAGACAGTAACCAGTGAGGAAGGAGAGGGATAATAGGGGAGAATGGAGATGGGGCATCAAGGAACATGTATGAAGGACACATAGACAAAGCCAGAGGGGGGGATTTGATGGTGGGAGGTGGGGATGGTTGGGGTGGGGGGGCATGGTGAAGTGAAAATGGAGACAAATGTACTTGAACAACAATTAAAAATTTTTTCAAAAAGGATTAAAAACGTCTGAGCAGGAATGGGTCAAATTTGGGGATTCTAGAGACATTAAGGAGACTGATTCTATGCATTGAAAGGCCATTACCAGGCCTTGCTCTATGCAAAATGAACACAATTTAATAAACCTTTATTTTTCAGAATCACAATGGGGAAAATTATTTTTTACTTACACTTTAAAACTTTCTTATATATTTGTAATCATTAGTCGCACCCATTGTCAGCAAATTTAAAAGTAAATACCTAATTACCATTCAATTTATTAATATAATACACATTCATTAGAACACTTACAGGCTCCTTATGCAATGCCAGAATTGTGTTTATCTTTGGTAATTCCTATTATCTATTAAGCTAATAATTTATTTCCAGTACCCACCTGGCACCATGCATAGTTACCACAATAATATTGCCTCTATTCCCTATGCTGTACTTAGCATCCCTGTGACTGTTTTATGATGACCAATTTGTACTTCTCAATCCCTTCATCTCTTTCACACAGTCCCAAACCCACTTCCCTCTGGCAACCACAGGTCTGCTCTCTGTGCCTATGAGTTTGTTTCAATGTTGTTTGTTCATTTATTTTGTTGTTTAGACTCCACATATTAGTGAAAACATATAGTATTTGTCTATCTCTAACTGACTGTTTTCATTGAGCAAAATACTCTGTAGGTCCATCCATGTGGTCACAAATGGTTAAGATTTTGCTCTTTTTCATATCCGATTGATATTTGGTTGTATACGTGTACCGTTACTTTTCCATCCATTTGTCTGTTGACAAATAGTTGGATCGTTTCCACAGTTTAGCTGTTGTAAATAACACTGCAATGAATTTAGGGGTTCATATATTCTTTCAAATTAGTGTTCGGGGTATCCTTGGATAAATTCCCAGAAGCAGAATCACTGAGTCATAAGGCAGTTCCATTTTTAATTTTTTGAGGAACTTTCAGGCTGTTTCCCATACACTTTGTAAAGTATGGGGTTACCTAGCCACTGTGTTGTACACCTAAAACAAATACAAAATAATATTGAAAGCAAACCTCAATTAAAAAAGAAAAAAAGAGTTTATTGGTAAGCAATGTGACAATGTTTTATACAATCTATATAATTTGAGGTTTGCTAAAAGGTTTGAAATAAATGCAAGCCATACATTCTAATGAAAATGCTTAATTAAATGACATTTCATATATATCAATGAGCATCATTCACAATGAATAGTTTTAAAAGGTATGGGGATTTAGGTTGTTGACATTTCAAATCAACATTAAAAAGCTTAATTTTTCTTTAATGTTTCCATACTGATTTTCTTGGAGAAAGATATGTTGCCTCCTTCTGGTTTTACTGCTGAAGTGGCATCCAAACCCCACAGTCTCACTCGGGCCAGCCTTGCCAGCTCGACCTCCGGTCACTATCCCATCTTCCATTTCATGCTGCATTTAGACTAACCCAGGGTTATTTAAAGCATACCTTATGTATGTCTATCACATATGCTATCCTGACTTCCTAAACCTTTTATTCTCTCCTTTCCTTTACCTATCAGGTCTCTACTTTTATACATTGTACTTTGTACATAGCTTTATCCTACCCCTTCTCACAAAGTTAGACATTGTCATGTGTAAACCACTAACCCGCAGGAGACTGTGAACTCTATGTGGGTAATTACTGTACTTTAAGCACACATGTATATATCACTATCAATTGACAAGCTGCTAGAAAGTTCACTGTCTCCTCTTTGTCACCAATATCCACCCACATTATAAGACTTCTGAAGCCCCATGCCTCATTTATTGAGGTGGAAGCCCCTAGAAAAAACTAAAAGTTCAGGCAGTATCTTTTAAGACATTAATTTTCCACTCAGACTGAACTTTAGTCCTAATTGGAAAATCTTGAAAAATGTGCTAATGCTCAAGTTTTATCCAGATCAATAAAATATTAAATGTAGTTTTAGTCCTAGGTGAAAGTAGCATCTTGGACAAAGTTGAGCAAAAATGCATTCATAGACACCAAATTCTAGAACCACACAAAACCATACCTATGTGGACATATTTGCTTCTGGAAGCTAATTTACAAGGGATTGGTTGAGGTAACTGTTAGGGAGAAAAAAGTTTTCCCCTACCATCTTAGTTTCAGTACAGGAGGGGTTGTAAAGTAAATTTACAAAAGTTGAATTACCAAGGGGAAAAAAATGTTTATTGTATAAATGTGAGAGCTAACAAAAGTAGGTAGCTCACTGAATAGTTAGTGTGAGGCAATTACTCCTGTGTTGGTAGGAGAAAGGGAAAGGAGAGAACAGGCTTCTATGGAGAAAAAAATGGATTTTTTAAAATCATTTTTATTTATTCTATAACAGTTGTCCTATTTTTCCCCCTTTGCCCTTCTCTGCACATCTTACTCCCCATTCCCATAGTCAATCCCCACACTGCTGTCCGTGTCCATGGGTCATTCATACATGTTCTTCATGTTCTTTGTCTAGTCCCTTCATCTCCTTTCTACCTCCTCTCTGGTCACTGTCAATCGGTTCCATGTTTCTACACCTGTGGTTCTATTAGTTTTTGGTAGTTTATTTTATTCATTTGATTACTCTTATAGGTGAGATCATATGGTATTTATTTCACTTAGTAAAATATTTTCCAGTTCATCCATGCTGTTGGAAAAGGTAAGAGTTCTTTCTTTCTTTCTGCTGCATAGTATTCCATTGTGCAAATGTACCAGTTTTTTTATCCACTCATTTATGGATGGGCACTTAGGCTGTTTCATTTCTAGTACTTGACTATTGTAAATAGTGCCACTATGAACATTGGGGTGCATAGGTACTTTTGAATTGGTGATTCAGGATTCTTTGTGTATATTCCAAGCAGTGGAATCACTGTCTCAAAAGGCAGATCTATTTTTAGTTTTTAAAGGAAATTATGTGCTATTTTTCACAGTGGCTGTACCATTCTGCATTCCCACCAACAATGCATTAGGATTCCCTTTTCTCCACATCCTCGCCAGCACTTGTTTTTTGTGGATTTATTCATGATGCCCATTCTGACAAGTGTGAGATGATATCTCAATGTGGTTTTAATTTTCTTCTCTCTGATGCCTAGTGATGTTGAGGATATTTTCATATGTCTATGGGACATCTGTATGTCCTCCTTGGGAAAGTATCTGTTCAGGCTTTTTGCCCATTCTTTAATTGGATTTGTTGTCTTCCTGGTATGGAGTTATATGCACTCTTTATATATTTTGGAGATCAAATCCTTGTCCAATGTATCATTGGCATATATGTTCTCCCATATAATTGGCCCCCTTTTCATTTTGATGGTGACTTTAGCTGTGCAGAAGCTTTTTAGTTTGATGTAGTCCCCTTTATTTCCCTTGATCTGGGAGATATATCAGCAAAAATATTGCTATGTAGGATATCTGAAATTTTACTGCCTAGGTTTTCTTTAGGAAAGAAATACATTTTTGAAAGACCAAGCAGGATAAAAGATAGTATGTGATAATGCTTATTTATGCAAATGAGAATGGTCTTTTCTTCTTCATGACCTTGAATCTCAACCAGAGAGAGGATTTATGGAGACTTTCTCTAGGTCTCCTTACAGGAAGAAGACCTGATCTGAAGGGGGGATTTATGGGAACCTCATTTCCCAGAAGTTGCTACTTTTAGTCAGATAAGGGAAGATCCAAGAAGGCTTA
Organism: Tonatia bakeri; assembly: GCA_004024845.1. NCBI lineage: Eukaryota > Metazoa > Chordata > Mammalia > Chiroptera > Phyllostomidae > Tonatia > Tonatia bakeri. The sequence goes on from PVIA01001530.1 coordinate 257,520, forward strand.
TTTTTTTATCTTTTAAGGTTTTTTTTAAATTTTAGAGAGAGCAAGGGGGAGAGAGAGAAACATGGATTTGTTGTTTCACTTATTTATTTATTCATTGGTTGATTCTTGCATGTGTCCTGACGCAGGATGGAACCCAGGCATATCAAGTTGACACTCTAACCAATGGAATTTCCTGGAGAGGACCTCTTAAAGCTTCTTTTTTCACTGTTGAATTTCAAATGCCTTCAGCTTAAAATAATCTTCATATTAATGATAGGCTCTGTGAGTCTCTTAAAGGTGAAATCTTGCACTCTATGAAATGAGGCTTATGTAAATGAGATGGGACTACACATTTTTTATCAATGCTTCTCAGGCCAAGTGAGAGGAGATAGAGCTCAAAAGCTGTAGTAAGTCTTGAGTTCAAAGTAAAGAAATGCCTTAACAATATCTTCACAAGACAAGAAAGTCAAGACCTCTGAAATCATGTTGCCAAGACTATGCTATCTGAATCTAGTATGTCTCATTTCTGATTGCTTGTTATTCAGATGTCTACTTTCCCAGGCCATTTATCTTCAAAAAGTTTTTCTTCCCCAGTGTGCTCCATATCTTGGGACAAAGGCACAAGTCACTTTGATTTCCTAAATTATTGTAATGCATTGATTTCATGAAATAATCGATTTATGCCTGAATCTGTAATTGTGTTACTAGATCACTTCTGCATGGACCGGGGTTGGGGGGTAAGACTGGCCTTGCCCCGCAAATATTGGGGACATTTTATGTGTTGTGCAACCTCCAGACCCTTGACTTGCCTGGGAAAAATCTCAAGGATATATGCAAGTGAGAATAAAGCAAGTTTTATGAAGGAAGAGCGAAAAAAGGAGGCAAGGGTGTGGACCCACTGTGAAAGAAACAAAACATATGTACCCAATGGATATCAGCCAACACCAGTGAGTTGGGTGAGTGGCCCATTAGTTTTTTGGTTTCTGTGTGTTTCCAAGAGTGGGGTGGTGTTGTCTCCAAACTTTGTGGTGCCAAATTCTGACTCCACCTTCCGGTTGGGAGGGGGACTTGTTGTTGTGACTTCTAGGACCACTGAAGTGTTGTCCTGCAATTAACTGTTTCCCTTTGATAATCCCTGGAGGCGGGGGCTCTTGTGGCAGAATGTCAGCTCTTAGTTCCTTATTCCACTTGTCAGGATTTTCCCCCAAATTCTTTCTATCCTGCCTCAGTTGGACTCACTTTTTGATATGTCTGAAAACTTCATAACAGAGGAGAACTTGTCTGGCTTACATACTATTTTAATCAGATCATGTAAAGGCATTTCTTACCTTTTTTAGACAAGTTTTGAACGAATGAAATTATGTCAAATGACAAAGCAGTTTTTGTAGATTTATAAATATTTACAAAGTAGAATATTAATTGTGATCCTTAGAAGAAGCATACAAGAATATAAAAATCCAAATGAGTTTTGCTCACTTTCAGTATTGCTTGTTTCTATTTGTGAGACCTTGAGAAACAACTTAGCTTCTCACTGTGTCAATGTCTTTATCTACAAAGTAAAGAATAAAATAACGCCTATCATTGATGATGAATGTGGAGCACATGTGATAATGTCAGTACTTAATACTCCATCAATGCTTCCTATTATTGTTGAGTAAGGTGACTTTTTCTGGGAATCTATGTCAGTTTCTTTAACAATTTTCTGCCTTTCATTATGAAATTCTAGTTACTGCATTAAAATACTATATTTCCTTAAAACACTCCTTATTCTAAGATAGTAAAACATTTTTATACTTAAAACTAAGCCATAGTATATAATGTAACTCGGAATTACATGATCACATATAAGTATGAATTAAAATACCAGGATCAGAAGAAGCTTGTGTTATTTTAGTCCAGGCTATGATTCTGGGTAGATAGACTCACTGAAATTAGTCAATAAAAGCACAGAAATTCTGTCTAAATGTTATCATAGGTAGTTAGTTAATTATTAATTTTAAAAAAGAAGAAGAAAGATAATTAGACATTGAATTTAATAAACTGGGGGCTATAAGTGTGTTTGCTTCACCAGAAAGCTACAGCCTCACACAGCAGGGGATCATTGCATTGCTCTGCCAAGGGGATTAACACTCCTCTTTCTGTCCACTCCCAGCACCAGATTATTGAGGGGCATATGGGGGAAGTGCTCGATGGTAGAGGCCATCTGTGTAACCAGGAGGCAGACCTATCAAAAAGCCCGTGAAAGTTTGGGAAGTTGATTGGTTATTTCGAAAAGGTCCTGGGTATAACCCCTGGGGAACAAAGAAGCTCTCCCTCTCTCCCAGTGACCCACACTTGCCCCAGGCATTCTTGTATTTTTCTTTTCTGGGAGCACACAACCATGTGGGTCTAGCAGGTACCAGTGCCCATAGTAGACTGTGTTAGCTCCAAAGGACTAAGCTTCAGTATGAAGCAGAAACTCTGGACACTGGTTTTTGTTTTGGCCTTGCTGAAGACATGGTTGCACTTTTTCATGGCAGAATAGAGAGAGACGGGATATTGGAAACCTAGGGGAGGATTTCTACCCAAAAAACCTTTCTACCCCACAATCTCCTGTGTGTGGATCCTTGGGATGCTTTCCTTGAGATCCCATAGAAGAGCCTGATTTCCACTGATGACATAATATCTTATTTTAATCCATTTCCCAAAATATGAACAGCAGTAAAAAAAAATTTAAAGTAAAATTTAGAGATATATTTACATAAATATAAAGTCAGATTCTGGGCTATCTACATTTTTCACAATAGCCTGGATAAAAATATCTATTCTATATGTAAGAAAATATGTCATGCTTTCTGATTTAAAACTATTAGACACTACATAATTAATGGTTTCAGATTTTGCAGTAAGTAATCTGCTATAGCACATACTCTTGAAGAATGCTAAGAACATTTTCTAACTAGAGAGAACCATTAGTGTTCACGTCCTGAATCCAATTCCCTACATCTCCACCCACATTGTCATTTTGGTCTTTGATCTTTGATGATTATAGGTTAGCACAATACAGAAATAGTTTATTTTTCTTCAAATGGACTTTGTAGCTCTTATTGTGCGAATATACTGCAGGTGGCAATTTAAAATAAGAGAGAATAATGTATTATTAAGAGTCATTAAGCAAAATAATAGTTGCACAGTGGATCTTCCAAATTTACACTGGAATAAGAAATCCCAGGACTTCCTTGCATTTCATTTACACGAATCTTAACTACAAAGACAGATTAAATCCCTGTCTATAGTCAAACTTCTTCCCAAGAATAATTGTAGAGATGAAACCATCACTGAGTTCTGTTTTCCTCAGCATTTAAAATAAAGGTTCATGAAGCACTTGATACCTTTCAACCTATGATTTAGTATGAGATTAAAGCTGTCACTGATGTCACATTATTAGGGTATAAGGCTTGATTCCATGGTGACACGAAACTCCATTTAAAAGTTTCTAAAATTATGCAGGGAGTCTAGTTCTTACTTTTACAACCTTGGATACAACCACCTTGATTGGTCTTTCAAGAAGCAGAAATCAGTAATTTTAGTAAGCTCCATAATACTAAAAAATCAGGCAGAAATATTTGCATCTGATTCTTTGGACCAAAAAAATGTACAAGGTAATAATAGTAAATGAGATGAGCTGGGTATGTGGAACTGCTCTAGTTGAGAAACAATGGCTGTCTGGACTGAAGCTGGAGAAAAGGGCAAAGGTAAGAGAAATAGTTACAAAGTGAATAGGACCAGGAGACCTATTTGTGATTGGGAATGAAAAGAAGAAATGGAGGGCAGCCACAAACCTCTTGTTTCTAGACTGGGTTAATGGGCCTGCTATTCATCATGATATGCTGGTGGGCTGAAAAAGCCTGGGGTGGCTGAGTCAATTCGAGAAGGTCTGGAACAGTTGCCCTGAGCCAGCTCCACCCCATACCTAAGGAACACATGCGGTTTCTTTCAACATTAATTAACTCTTTTCTTTTCTGCTGGCCCTAGGGCACATAATTTGAACGAGCCTTTTTCTCTCATCAGAATGGTGAAACCAGAAGTTTTATTTAAAGTTTGGCTCAAAGCTCCCAAATCCAGAAACAAGTTCAATTCCACCTAGTTTACAGATTAATCTCCTTGAAGTTTTGACATGCAGGTCTCTGTTTCATTGTAAAGTAAAACCAAAACAAAAGCACCCGTGTCATTATTTGAGAGTTGCTGAACACAGAGAAGAACTAGAACAGAATGGTCAACCTACCTATGGTGGAAAATAAGTTATTTCGAAAAGAAAAAGAATGATGGAGTGTAAACTAATATACAAAATACAATAAAAAGTAAATTAACTAAAAAATTAAATCACAAAATTACTCTGCCAATTGTTCTCAATGTTTCTAAATAGTTTTGGTTGATGCCTTTATCTTATGGTGCTTGGTGGCAAAGAGTTCACGGACTTCTGTTTGTGCCAAACACAGTTCGGGCGGCACTGGATGTCAGACCCTGAACTCGAAAGGCACTGTTGAGATAAGGTCTACAGACAACATTTAGAGATATGACTGGGAAGAGAACATGAAATATGCATTAGCCTTGTCTCACAGCTGAGACAGGAAAATAAACCTCTAATATTATTATCTAAGACAAATCCACTAGCTAGACCCCACAACCTATGGGCACAAGTGGATACTACTGGAGTTAGGAGTTTGCTTTTGACTACATATAAAGATGTTGGAGGATGAGGGCAGGAGAGGTGAAAAGACAGGAGTGGGATTTTTGATTCTAAGATTAGATGCTTGAATTTCCTGTCATACTTTTAGATCTTCATTACAGAAAATTTTTAGAATGATACTATTTGGAGTCTCCTAAAATACCAGATTGCATTCTTACATAAATGATCACGAGCTCCTTTTTTCAGCTTATAATTGTACCATTGCTGCCGGAAAGTTGTCCAGCAGCCAATACCTTCTCAGTCTTCCACTCGAAGGGCACTTTCTCAGATACAAATATTTACAAACTATTCACACAGTGTAACAGAATATTTTCATTTCTAGGTGGAACTTCATGGAGGAAAGATGACCTAATGTAAAATTATTGCTCGACACTTAGAAATCTAGTATTAAAAACGTTAGAACTAAGTTTTTGATATTTCCACCCCACTTTGCTGAAACTGTCTTCACTATTTATTAAAAATGGCAAGTAAAATTTAATATTGAGTTGCAAAAAATTTGAATTCTTGACAGATTGAATGATTTTGACAGCACTTAACTCAGATGAAGTTTCACAGATCTCAAGAGACCATAAAGTAAAAAAAAAAAAAAGAAACCTTTAAATTAGTCCAATGACAAAAGAAAATCTGAAAATAGAATAAGTGACACTTACCTACTTGCCAACCTTTGAAGCCTACCCATGATCAATGAAGGACCTCTCACAGAAATGTCTCTTCTCAACCTGTTACTATGCTTAGGGAGCCCTGTGAAAATCATCAGCTGTCAGAACTGACAGCTCAAGGGGCGGTATGTATAATGAAGATATTTTAAACTAACGATTCCAAGAATCTAATGGGAAACTCTGTAGAGAAACTGAATATTTTAGCCTAGTGTTAAAGGCTGACAACAAACTTAACCTTAAATTTTGGTATGGGCATATTCTATGTAACCATATTATATATACCCATATGCATACCCATATGTATATATGATTATATACATAATCATATATACCCATAGTGAATAGAATGCATATATAGAAAGCAATGGGATTTTTCAGTATTTAGATATAAACATAAAGTACTAGTGTTATCCTTTATTGAAGAGGGTAATTATTCCAGAAATTAGGTAAATTAACTAAAATTAACAATAGCATTAATGGCTCAAGTAATCATAAAAAAATGTCCTGGTATATTTCCCAAGTGAACGGCACTGTACTGACAGTTTTACACACATTATTAGGTAGATACTATTGCTATTCTTCTTTTTAAAAAATGCAGTATAACTGACCTATAGCACTGCATAAGTTAAGGTGTACAGCATCTTGATTTGATACATATTGTAATATGATTACCACCTTAAATTAGCTAATACCCCCATCACATAACATACTATTTCTTTTTGTAGTAAAAACATTTAATATGCAGCCATTTAGGAACTTCAAAGTATATCATACAGAATCATTAACTATAAATACAATGCTGTACATTAGCTCTCCCAAAGTTATTTATCTTCTAAATGGGAGTTTGTGGTCTTTGATCAAAATCTTCCATCCCTCCCCTTACCCTTGCCCCAAGCCTCTGAGTTTCTGTGACTGTGGCTCTTTTACATTCTAATGATATCACTACTATTTATTTTTCTGTCTCTGACTTATCTCAATGAGCACAAGGCCCTCAAGGCCCATCCGTGTTGTCACAAATGGCAGGATTTACTTTTTGGAGCTATATAATATTCCAATAGGTATGTAGATATCACTGCTACTTTATTCATTCATTAACTAATGAACACCTTTGTGGTTTCTAAATATTGGCTATTGTGAGTAATGCTGCAATAAACAAGCAAGTACAGGTATCTCTTCAATATCTTGTTTTTATTTCCTTTTTTTTATAACCAAAAGTGGGATTGCAGGATCATACCGTAGTACTATTTTTACTTTGCAAGAATCCTCCGTACTATTTTTCATAGTAGCTGAACCATTTTTTTTTTTTTTAGCAGATTAGAGATTGAAGATCAAGGTTGAATGACCTGCAGAATGTCATACTGGTGAGTGACAGATCAGAGATCTGGTGTGGACCCTGTACAATGCCATTTTACTTAGTTCCTTGTTCAGTCTCAAATACCTGAGCAGTGGTTAGTTGCATTATGCCACTCTCCCAGTAAAGAGTGCTGGGCTGGGATGAAGGAAGTTGAAGATGTGATTCTGGTTCTTGAATCCACTGTTAGGAACAGGCTCTCATTTTTCTTATCTGTTAAAGGAAGTGGCTGAAATAGGTTTTAAAATCCCATCCTATGTGGTCAATTCATATTGAAAACAGCTACTAAATAACTATCCTAAAATTATTTGATCTACTGCAGTCTTATCTTCAGCCAGCCAATGGGTGAAACTTATAAAACAAATGGATGCAGACTGTTTAAGGCAATCTAGCACACTATTAACAGCTACCACTAGAAAATGACTCAGAATACAGGCCCATCAAAAAGGTGTTTAGTAGAAATGTTATTAACAAATGGCCAATTGATAAATATATGGGTTTTTTTTTAGATTTTATTTATTTATTTCTAGAGAAGGAAGGGTGGGGGGGAGAGAGAGAGAAACATCAATGTGCAGTTGCTGGGGGCCTTGGCCTGCAACCCAGGCATGTGCCCTGACTGGGAATCGAACCACAATGCTTTGGTTCGCAGCCTGCATTCAATCCACTGAGCTACGCCAGCCAGGGCTTGAATATATGTTTAATGAATGTGTTTTATTTGATGTGAATATCAGAATTATCTAAGGCTTTTCTTCAGACTGTAATGTAAGAGTAACAATTTGATGATTTTCTGAATAATTGGTTCTTAAGTGCCTTTGTAGCAGAAATGACACCAGTGGAAAAGTCAGAGGGTGTGAGTTTTTAGTTCATAAATAAAAGAGCATGAGAGTAAGTAATAACCATCCTCCCAAACAGAAGTCATTCTAAAATCTTTGGAAACATAGAGGGAGAAGGGAAAAGAAGAAATAATATTATATTATATAAATATATATAGCCTTTCTAATACAAGAAAAAATGAACAAAATTATTATTTTTAACTTGGTATTATTTGAAAATCTCTCATTTTAATATTTCACTTCATTTTTACTTTACTTTTTAAAAGACTTTATTTATTTATTTTTAGAGAAAGGGGAAGGGAAGGAGAAAGAGAAGGATAGAAACATCAATGTGTGGTTGCTTCTCTCACACCTCCTACTGGGGACCTGACCCACAACCCATGCAGATGACCTGACTGGGAATCGAACTGATGACCCTTTGGTTCGCAGGCCTGAGCTTAACAATTCACTGAGCTACACCAGCCAGGGCATCATTTTTACTTTAACTTCTTAATAATGCATCCTCTCTGTGTCACACATTGTTGTATAATTTAATTTACTATCTATATATTTTATTACATACTTTAGAAATATTGTAATAAATCATATTACTAAACATGTTATTTGTTTTATTATAACTAGGACAAAAATCAAAAGCTAAATAGTAAAGTCAAAGAATAGGAAGTAAGGATACAATCCAGGAGCTTCCTTATGTTTTTTTTTTTTACAATAGGGAGCAATTATTTCTGAAAGATAATGAATTTCACAGTCTCAAAAACCACATGACTTTATAAGTTGATGTAGATGTCTCATTAAATGAAAAATGTTGCCCTTTATTTTAATTCAATTCCCTTATACCTCTGATCAGATTAAATTTTCCCTCTAGAATCCTAATGAAGATAATGTATCCCTTTGCTTATTAATTCCTTCCTTACAAACCTTTTGTGTGGGTGAAGAAAATAGAGATCCTTGACACTATACTAAAATGATAGCATTATGTGATAGACAGGAAACTTGAATTAATTTACAATATTAGTTAAGTCTTCAGTTTCTCTCACCTGGCACAACCTAATATGAATCGTCTACAGCAACCAGGAGACATGACTTTATTCCCCAACATTGTCTTACTTTAGGATACTGTGGAACTGTTCATAAATGTATCAAGTATTCTACCTCATGTTATTTTTCTAATTTACACAAAAAATTCATGATTTTGTTTGACTCTTTGTTGTTTTTCATAAATATTTATGTCTATAATTTTCCTTGTAAACAGGATTTTTTCTGCCCAAAGGGAGGAAAAACAATTTGTGTGTTAATTTTATCTCACTGGTTTTGTTCAGCTTCAGTGACTGTGTATATAAAAGGAGAGATTAGATAAAGGGGAATACAAGCAACCACTGTTACTAATGTAAAGACTTTTAATTGGCACCATGATAGTTTTGTAGCAATTTAGGTATATTCTACCTGCTTGCTCTTAGTGCCAACCAGTTGCTAAATGGTTCCTGTCAGTAGTCCTTCAGTATGGATTTTGTTTGGATTTTACTGCCCCCTACAGAATAACCAAAAGCATTCACACGAGTGGAGTGTATCTTTAAATTCAGAAAGAAAGAACTTCCTTTCTTTTTGAGATTCTGGTCTAAATAAATTTTACATGGTAATTATTATTTCTACTGTTTGACATATTTTATATTACTTGTGGCACGTAACTGGAATTTTCTCTTAGAATTAAAAATAGAAATAAAAAGTAATCCTTTCAATAATTCCTCCTGTCTTCTCTACATTAAAAAATTAAGAAATCTTTAAAAGGGAAGATAGGTGAAGTTTAAAAATTTCAAATAGTGACTTCAATGCATAATCATAAAATGCTTGTTTTTGCTTTTCTGTTTGATGACAGTTTATTGTCCTGACTGTGTGACAGGCACAAAGAGCCCATGAGAATACCAAGGAGTTGAAAATCTTTAATGCAGAGGCTACTCAATTTTACTTCAAAACTTCCAATCTGTATTAAGAAAAGTTAAACCTTTACTGTTTATAAATATGAAATGGTTATTTTTTGGAAAATCACATTATTGATTTATCAAACATGATTTGGGGAATTCTTAAAATAAGGAAATAAAATCATTTAAATTTGTTTTTAAGGGAATTGTTTGTCCCAAGTAGACAAATTTAGGTTAACTTGTAAGTGATAACAAAGTACGCTCTATTTCTTCAAATATTATTTCCTAAAAATATGTAACACACATGATAATAACCTTAAAAATTCATTATATGTGTTTTCATTGGCTCATTCACCTTGTTGAAGCAGCACTCACTGACACAGAAATAAAAGATATATCGAGCGAGGTATTACTCACTGTTCACAAGTGAAACGATTATCCCTCCAAACAGCGACTGTGGTTGGTGAGACATGAGGCTGGTAGTCTTCCTTCAGTGCAAGCACAAGCTTCGCATTATCATCTCATGCAGTGAGCTCACCTAAAACAGTCCCATTGAGTGCTACAGAAGAAAATACTTTATGTTACATTAAAAACAAATAAAGTGTTCATTTAAGGGTAGATAATTTTCATTTATCTTTTAATAAAATTAGCATTTAGAAACAAAATTGTTGAATTTTCATATGCATATCTGAGATAATTGCAATATGCTAATTATAAAATGTAGCATGTCCTTTATTTAAATATAAACCAGAGTCTAACAAATAGAAGTGATCAAAAAAATAAATAAAAGTATACCTATAAAAAGGATCTGGAACTTAACATGAATATTTTGACTCTATACTTTTTAAAAAATTTTTTATCCAAAAAGTACATTTGTTTATTCAACAATAAAAACATGCAATCTTCATCTAAGTGGCATTTTTAATCTCTAACATGCATCAAGACTTTCCATGTTTACATCTTATAAAACATTCTTTACCTCCTAATAGAGGGTTATGATTTAAAATTAAGGTGGAGAGCGTGATTCACTCCAAAAGCCTGTGGAGCGAATCATGTCTCTCACCTTAATTCTAAAGACATTTTTTAAAGAGGGAAAAGGCTGTGCTGTACATGGAAGCTACACCACCTACTCCTAATGTCAAATCATGTTTTTTATATTATAGAACAATTAATCTGAATAACTAACTGAAGGCCAGCTAAACAGGGGTTTTATAACCAAAACCTTACAGAAGAAGCCACATAGAGACTGGAAAGAAGTGTGGAGATGCAGAGAGGGCTGGCCCCTGCACCCACATACATGGGGTATCTCAGCTGCAAGAGTTCCCCAGGAGAAGCATGAGGTCTCAATTCCACACCAGGATCCACAACCTAGAGCACCAGAGCCAGGAAGAGGAGCCTGTGTAGCATGTGACAGTAAAATCACTGGGGATTCTGTCCACCTGGAAAAGGAGGGCATCTGCTAGAAACCCAAGTGCTCTGTTAATGGGTCAATGCACAGGATCTTGCTCTTGGACCCTCACCTGGGAGTATAGTAGAGGGAAGGCAACTCAAGGCATTGGGAAGTCTTAAAGAGAAGATCAAGGTGACATAGCCTTGAGGACAGATCTGGAGGGTCAGCCCCTGAGATCTCTGTGATGAGTCACTATCCCAAACTGCACTCAGGCACCATCTTTTCAGGATCAAACACTCGCATTCTTACACCACTAGTCTGGGGAGTGCACTAACTCAGACCTCCAATTACTGTTGACACCACCCTGTCAAGCTCAAATCCTGCACAAAGGTCTATTGGCTGCACCCAACAATGGCCATTGGTGCACTTTTTTTCTGGAGAAGCTCTTGGCAGACAGACCGTCATTGACCTATGTGGCTTTGGCATGGGAGCCAGTGGTGCTCCCCTCCTGTAGTCTTGGCTGGCATCACCCTCAATGGAAAACTCTTTTAATCTAGCCCCCCAAAGCCCAATGAGCTCTTCAAAGTGGGCACAGATTTATCACTAACAAACTCTAATGCTGATTAACAGAAAAAGAAAAGTGACCTCTTTTTTACACATTTAAAAGCTATATTTTAATGGTCAGTAACAATGATACCTACTATTTTTCAAGGATTCTAAACTATACAATGAAAATTTGAAAATTATTGTCTGGGGAATTTGGAGCACATCTCCCTCAGAGGCTCTTCTCCAGCACTCAGCCACTGGGTTCTGAGGCTCTGAAGCCAGGGAGAAGGGATATTCTGGTTCCTCTCCTGAAGGTTCCACTGACACTACCCCCAATGGGAATCACCTATGATCTCACCTCCCTAGTCTCTATGGTTCAGGTGATCTGGAAGATTGTGCCTCTGAGCCCCACAAGACACCTATATCATAGAGCTGTTATATCAAGTATGAGAGTCAGAGCACATCTGCCTAGTACAGAGACACAAACACAAAAATGCAGAAAACTAGGAAGACAAAGAGATATACCCCAAATGAAAAAAACAAGAGAAATACCTAGGGAAAAAATGAAATGAAATGAAATGAAATGAAAAATGAAATGAAATGGAAGCAACAAAGATACCAGATGCAGAATTTAAAACAATGATTATAAGGATGCTCAAAGACCTTAGGGGAAGAATAGATGATTTCAGTGAGAACTTAAAGAGATAGTACACATGAAAACGGACATGGGAACCAAACACACACACACACACACACAACAATCAGAAATGAAGAATATAATATCTGAAATGAAGAATACACTACAAAGAACCAATAGCAGGAAAGAGAAAGCAGAAGATCAAATCAGAGATTTAAAGGGAAAAATAACAAAAAATATCCAAGCAAAACACCAAAAGAAAAAAGATAATTAAAAAAATGAAGACACTATTAGAGACATCTGGGATATAAAGCATACCAATATCCACATTCACAGGAGTACATGAAAGAGAAGAGAGAGAACAATGGATTGAGAAACTTTTTGAAGGAAGAATGACTGAAAACTTCTCTTACCTGGAGAAGGAAAAAGACACACAAGTGTAGGAAGCACAGAGGGTCCCTAAAATTATGAACTCTAAGAGGCCCACACA